>JBBPDI010082100.1:826-13674 GCA_037974545.1 Cucumis variabilis
CTATTCCCTATTTCTTCTCTTTGGATGTTTCATTCTCCTTATTTAGCTTCTTTGTTCTTGTTTTATAGCACGTTATCAGTACGAGTCTCTACAATTTATCATTTGCAAAAGGTAGGCTATAAAGTATTAGTTTGTTTTCTTGTTTTGTATTTGTGAACATTGCATCAACTATTTCATATAAACATTATGCATAGTTTAAATGTTTGAGAATGTAATACCTATTGCATATTGTAATTTTACATATTATGTTTACAAAATTATTGTTTGTTAAAAATATTTGCCAACAAGAGCTTCGCTCAACTGACACCAATATGTACCTGTGGACAGGACACTCCAGGTTCAAACCGTGTACCTGTGGAACATCCCGGGTCACACCCAAGCACGTGCTAAATATTACATTAATATAACAATTATATTAATCTATGGATGTAATATGCTCAATGAAAATTAATTTTTATCTTAATTAATATAACACTTGTATTTAAAAAAATTGTAAATCAACCAAACATACATAAGATATTAATTTAAATATAACAAATTATATTTAACTAAGTAATACCATGCATAACAAATTATATTTAACTAAGTAATACCATGCATTATGCTTATCTAATTTCATATATTTAAAATACCAACATACTTTAAATAACTCATGAAATTCAAAATCATGCATTAAAACCATATATTATAACATTTATAGTATATAAAAAATACATAAACATACTTAGAAAATCATGCAACTAAAATATAACACTTATATTTGAGAAAAATGCACGATAATTATAATCCTAAGGTGGGATTTTAAATTATATGACATACATTATGCTCATAATTAATTTAATCAAACATCACATGTAATAATAGATTAAGATACACTCACTTGCATGTCAACTACACGGATGTGTTGGGTCATTGCGTTTGTATCAAATACAAAATAAGTCATAGTCATAGTGTTACCAGGATAAGGTACCCAACCTTATTCTTATACTATAGACCCCTTAAGTTGATCTCGAACATTGATCCCTGTATGTCTCTACATACTGTTAGACTCATTAAACAACTTAGGATGTTAGTTTATTGGATTTAGGTTATCAAGACAAAACTAATAATATAATCAATAACAATTATTACAATAATAACACTTTATTAATAACGATCAATGATTTACAATTTACGAGTTTTATGACATAAATCCCAACACTTCTACTCCTCTAATATAAATCTGGATATGATTAAATAATACAAGGACAAATTTTCTGAAATATGATATGAAAATATTATTCATTAAGGACTGAAAAGTTATCAGTGCATTAGTTCGCCCAAAAGGCATCGCTAGAAACTCATAGTGCCCTTCGTGTGATCTAAATGCTGTTTTTTCTATATCTTGGTTATACATCCTAATTTGGTGATAACCTGCTTTAAGATCAATTTTAGAAAAGAGATTTGCACCATTTAATTCGTCAAAAAGCTCCTCAATAATAGGGATAGGAAACTTATGTGGAATTGTTACGTTATTGAGCACCCGATAGTCAACATAGAACCTCCAACTTCCATTTTATTTTCTCACCAAAAGCACCAAACTCGAATAGGGATTTGTTTTGGGACGAATAATTCCAGAAGATAACATTTCATCTACCAGTTTCTCCATCTTCCTTCTGTTGAAACGCGTACTTATATGGTCTAACGTTTACTAGTTTTGTTCCTCCCTCATGTGCATATGATGCTCGATATCCCTCCTTAGAGGTACTTCTTCTGACCACTCAAACACATACTTATATCGTGCTAACACAGATTGAACTTTCTCCTGCCTTGTGTTTGCTACTTTTGCTTCCTGTCTATCCATTTCAATAATCCTAGCTTCCAAGGCTCTGCATTCCACCAAATATCTATGGTTTGAATCGATCCAAGACTTCTTCAAAAATTTCAAAATGACTTGAGTCTTTGTTAATCTCGGGTCCTCATTAATTATCACCTTAGTGTTTTCATGAAATACAGTCATGGTAAGGTTTTTCCAATCCATTTCAGTCACCCCTAAAGAGTATAGCCATTGCATCCAAAGTATTACATCCACCCCTCCTAACTCCAATGAAAAAAAATTCTTTATTGCTTTTCAATCGTCAAGGTCAACTTCCACCCTCTCACATATCTCTTTCCCTTTAATGGCAGTTCCAGATCCAAGAATAACTCCATAGTTGGAGGTATCCTTTATGTTCAACTTCAGCATCGACACCAGCTTGTCTGAAATAAAATTATGCGTGGCTCCACAGTCAATAAGCACAATGACTTCCCTTCCTTGAATCTTCTCTCTTACTTTCATGGTACCAAGATTCGTCAACCCCACCACCAAATTAATAAATAATTCGGTTACCCCTTCTATTTCGTTTTTCAACTCCATAATACACAACTCCTTTTACTCATATTCGTCTTCCTCTATAATTTCTTTTCTACGTTATCTACCCTGACCACAAACATTCATAGCTCCCTTATTTCTTTTACGTTACATTTATGCCCTAAATAGTATTTTTCATCACATTTAAAACACAGTCCCTTCTCTCTCTTGACTTGAAA
Organism: Cucumis variabilis; assembly: GCA_037974545.1. NCBI lineage: Eukaryota > Viridiplantae > Streptophyta > Magnoliopsida > Cucurbitales > Cucurbitaceae > Cucumis > Cucumis variabilis. The sequence goes on from JBBPDI010082100.1 coordinate 3,395, forward strand.
TTCAGCATCTGATAAACGTTTAGATGACCCTTCCTTTTTATTCTCATTGGCCGTTGATCCTTTCAAAGTAATGGTCCTCATTGAAAATACAGTGTTTCCTCTGTTTTCCTGATAAATATTTGTAGCATTCAGCTTGATATTAACAGAAGGGTAGTTGGGGAATTTCGCTTCAGCATATCCTGGCAAATTTGCTTCCCTCCTTAAAATCTCCCTATTCTCTACCATTTGAGCGTACTGCATCATCTGTGATAACTACACCGGTCGACAAAAATCTACTTCTACCTTGATCCATGGTAACAACCCTTCCATAAAGGTTTCTTCCACAATTTTCTCCTGAATATCCATCCCAAACCTTGCTGTCTTATTCTTTTCGGCTAGTCCTACGAAGGCTGTTCTCACTTTCGAATCTGACTCCTAGCCCCGAGTCAAGGATATATCGACTGGCTCGCCTCTCCGTCCTATATCATATCTACCTGAAGCGAAAGAAGGAAAGAAGACTCATGACTTTTGATGGAACAAGGGGAGAGCTAGGCTACTTTCTGACTCAGACTGGGACTGTTGGGACTTGAGACGGCTTCAGATGAAGAACCAAGAAGTCTTTTTTGGAATCTCAATTATTCTCAAATTCTTTGAGCCTCTATGGTTTTGCAATATTCTTTGCTCCTAACAATATCCCTGTCTTATGGCACTTGAACCTCTCCGGCAGGAGTTTTATTCCAACTAAAGCCTAGTCCTCCATTTCGAAATGTGGCTTATATGGCTTATGCGTTGAAAGGAAAACCCTGGATGGAAAGCGAACTCACCCATGAAAATCATTCAAAGTAGGGTCAAAGACGGACAAGCGCTTCGTCAAACACCAAGGAGCAAAGTCGAGACAAGCAAAGTCGAGACCAAGAGCGCACCACTATTCTTCATCTTGTGTGTCCCTTATTGGAGTAGCTAGATCCCTTCGATCGATTTTGGAATCAATATGTTGTCTCGGAAGAGGTGATTCAATATGTCCTTTGATGTAAAGTAGGGATCAGATGAAGGTCTTTATAGAATCCACAATAAGAGAATAGGTTTGAATATCGAGATGATAAAGGGGCAACCAACTTATCGAAAAGATTTTGATATTCCTCCACACTTGACATTTGTTGTATTCGCATAAATCGGCCATAAAGAAACCCTTCACGTATCGAACAAAATCAGATTAATAACCATTCCTTCATATTTAACTAGTCAGTAAACTTATCTCTCTCTTCCTGAGACCGATACCAGTGTAGTGTCGAGCCCTCAAAACTAACTATCACTACGATGAGCTTCGCGAAATTGGTTAACCTACGTATCTGAAAATACCGATCCGCGCAAAACAACCAGGAGTTCAGATCATCTCCATTGAAGACTTGCATCTTAACTTTTTTAAATTTATACCGATCAGAATTTCCGTCTTTGTTTTCACTTTTCTTCTTCTGAGTTCCACTTCTAATTTCCTTGCTCGTTGAACCTTCTCCTTCTTTAGATTTCGTCGGTAAGTTTCTTGTTCCGCTGATTCGACTGCCTTACCACTTACTACTGTTCATTTCTTTGCTATCGATTCCATGAAAAACATCATCATCTGGTGAGTTTTCTTTGATTGAGCTTGAAGAACGTCCATATTTTTTTAGATTAACGTCAGTTTCTCCTCCATCGTTGGCAACTTGCTAAGTTCTTTTTTTAATACCATTCAGTTCTTGATTGTGTGCTTCCAATCTCTCTTTCATCCACGTCTGTACCATGATGATTCTTTCTCCAAGACCAACGTGCTCTGATACCAATTTGTTGGAACTCAATCCTTCAACACAGATTGTTTAGAATATGATATCACTATATTGATAGTATTAGGAATTACAATATAGAAATAGAATTGAATATGAAGATCAATTTGATGAAGAAAACATAAAAAAAACTCGCACTCTGTTATTCTCTCTTCCAAGAATATACAGAAATGATTTTCTCCACAAAACACTTAATGCCCCTTCTCTTTCTTCCATTTACTATTTATATTCTCTCTTCCACTCACTGTGGTCCCCTCCTAGTCTGTTACATATTAACTAACTCACTCTCCTGCCTGTTTTCTATTTTATTTCTTCTCCTACTATACGGTGGATTATTGGTGATCTAACAGATGCTTGGCTTCCTTCCTTTCTGAGATTTAATGATGTGCCTTTCTCAACATCTAGATGAGCTGCTGTGTCCATTAGGATTGAGGAAAATTGAGGCCAATTGCAAGCTGCGGTGGTTTTTAGAGATGAACCTGATGAGGCTTGAAGCTTGTTTGACTAGAGGAATGAGATTTGCTTAGTGGTACTTCCATGTCAAACTTCTTTTTCAGATGCCTCACGTCTTGACAAATAACATAAATTTCTCCCCTGTAAGTACACAATGTAGTGTTCTCATTTTTTCATACTGAGATAGAAGTTCCAGCATCGTAAAGCAGTTAATGATAGTTCGACGAATTTATTGCAAAGGAACAACTAACAACACAAATTTGTATTTGTTATGCAAATGCTTATCATTAGCATGCATGGTTTTTTTTTTCTTCATGCGTACAACAATGCACCAAGACACAAAGTCTACAACACCATTTAGTTGTCCAAGACTATCGAAGATAGAAACTTACTGTAACACGTCAACTAAATGTCCACATTCGATTAGGAACTCCTGCAACTGCATTGAAAAAAAATTATTAATATCCGTAGTCAAATAATCAACTTCCCTTTTGAAGGATGCATTATGTCACAATTGTAGTCTTTCAAACTTAAGACGAACGATTGTGCAACACTTGTTCTAACTCGATGAACAAGTTAGCCGATCAAAATACAAAAGTCACGGACAAACTCAATGTATCATGTAACTTTCCTTCGCGTTCTTGAGAAAATTATTTATAAAACGTGAGAAAGAAAGAAATACATTGAAATCGACGTTACAATATGCATTGAAGACTATCAGTTGCAAGGGAAAAGATTTGCTTGCAAAGAGTGTGACAATGCTTGAACGGGGATTCAACTACTATGCCTCCCCTATAGTACATTTTGAACATTTCAGCTCTAGTAGGCTTGCATATGAAAATGCCGAAACGTCACACCTAAGCTTTATGACTTAAAATGGAAAGCAACTAGCTCAATTAAATACAAGATATAAAGATAAGATAAATTGGGAGTATTTGCGCATACAACCATAGGCAAACACACCCTGAACAAGTATGATCGTGACATTCTTCCCCACTTAAACAGCTGACGTCCCTGTCGACTAGCAAAGTTGAAATTCTTCGATTTTTTGCTTCCACACTTCGAGGTCTTCAGTACGTCTCCAACTTGTTTCTTCTACGGGAAGGTTCTTCCACTTCAATAGGAATTCATGTACCCTTATCGTGAGTCTTCTACCTTTCTTAGTCGCTTCGAGGCTTCCTCTAGATAGGCTCGAGCGACTTCTGATTTTTACTTCCACTTCTTGGTAATCTAGCGAGCGTGAGGACTCTTCTTAACATAAGAGGAATCAACAAGGCGCGACAATACAAGTCTGCCACAAATCATCTAGAACAGGCTTCTAATAGTTGACGAACTTATCATAGCGTTAACACAAAATCGAGTTACCTTCAATAACTGAATCTCATTCTTTTGTTATATCTTACCGGCCTTAGCCAAACTCACATCATCCTAAGCGATAGAGTTTTTCTGCAAGGATTCCTTTGACGCGTCTTGCATTGGGCCATCCATTTGACATGCTTGTGTATGAGTCCACATGCATGAAATCACATGATCATTTCTTTGACTAAGAGCATTAGTTGCCCGGTTACTCGCTCCTTTCCTATGTTCTGACCCAAAATCAAGTTTGACAAGTCTCTTTGCCACCTTTCAACAGGTTGGGTCACATCCACAAACCCAAGAGCTGGCCTTTTTCTCATTACTTGTTTAAAGACACGGTTGTCAACACACAACAAAAATTTTCCATTATCTTCTTTTCGTAAAAAGACTTGGGCTTCATACGGATCTTCTACAAGTCTAATAGTCTTGCACTCTATCCTTTCGACTGTCTCCGAAGTTCAGTTAACTCCAACAACGCCATAGACAAGCATTCTCCGTAGGCAATTTTGACACGAGAAGACTATCAAGCATCCCATCACAATACTTCCTTACGACACACCTTGTGTCTTTGCAAACCATCTCTTCCAGTTTAATTGAAGGCTCAGACGGGATGGTCCTGAACGTTGTTTCATCTCGAGTGAGACCCTCTTTCAGTTGCATGGCCGAGATCATTCTCAATCCCTTGGGTTGACGAAGGTTTATATGAACAACGATGGGATAGACCCAGTGGTCACTAGACAGTTAGCTAAAGGCATTAGGATCACCTGATGTTCAAGGAGAAACTCCATTCCGAGTACTACATCAAAGTCATCCATACCTACAACCACGAAGTCTATGGATCCGCTTCATCCTTCCAACTGTGTCATTGCTCGTTTCACTAGTCCGACAATGGGTAAAGTTGTAGAATCATGACCTTCATTTTTACAAAGGTTCAGCCGTCTAGTTTCTGTCACCGTTATAAAATTATGAGTTAGACCTCCTTTTGCACGTCTATTTGTCTTTCCCACTTTCTTTTGGAGAGACAAAAAGAATCTCGGGCCCTCACTCTAGGATTCTCAACTTCCTTCATTTGATCAAATTCCTTTTCTAGTTGACTCAACTTGTCATCTGAGTTCGAGGCTAAAGAGGCCTGAAAGGCATAAAAGACTAATTTATCCGGACATTCCTTAGTTTGATGTTTCCCGTTACATATGTAGCAACTGAGAGGACAATTTGATGTATTCGAATTATTGTGTCCTCACCAGGAGTTTCTCGTGTTGGGTTGGGAAGGGTTGTGATCTCCACCAGGATGTCTGTCTCCACCGATAGTTTTGGGAGAATTTAGTCGACTACTTCTATTTCTTCCAAGTGAAGAGCTTTGGTGACATCTCGTATCTTGAGAATCATTAGACATATGAACAAGCGTTCATCCATTGCATAGGTTGATGTATGGTCTTGAATCCTTTCTTCATATAGCTTAGTTCTTGTCCACGACTTCAACCATTCGAAAAAACAGAAGATTTTGTCCTTTTCAGTCATATCAAATATGTCTAACATCAGCTCCACGAATTGTTTCACATACTCCTGAATGGTTTCAATGTGTTTTAATTCATGTAGTTTCCACCGAGCCAAAATTTTGACATTCTCGGGGAAAAATTATGAGCGAAATTCTTTCTTTAAACTGTCCTAGGTGTCTATCGTGTTAACGCCCTTCCTGAATATCAATATATTGAGACCTCCACCATAAATTCACACATTCAGACAGATGCATGGTCGTCAATGTCACTTTGGCTTCTTTTGTAACAGTATTCGTGGCCTTGAAGTATTGCTTGATATCAAAGATGATTTTTTCTAACGCCTTTGCGTCTCTTGCTCAACATAAGGGCTTAAGTTCAGGGATTTTTATTCTACCAACTGAAATGGCTTCTCCAGCCGAAGCTTGGTTTGCTATCACTCGCATTATGAGGTTCACCTTCGTGTTCAGCTCTGCAATCTCATTCCTAATGACATCGAGGGTAGCTCGAAAGTCCTCGGTCATGTCGTTTATCATTGCCAACACCGTCTTTTGTGAGTTATCTAGCTCAATAACTCATTCTTCCATATGGGTAGCAGAGCCTGACGAACTGTCTCCACACTCGTAAGTGACGTTTCCAGTTCTTACAATTCATGACTCTAGAGTGTCAACTCTAGCCAACAAATATTGTATGGGTAATCCGTCTAGATGGTCGAACACTGCATCAACAACATCAGCTTTCTTGGAAATTTTATTAAGTCGAGTTTCTAAGGAACAAATGAAATCAAAAACTTCCACCAGACACAGCATCTGCTCTTCAATTTCTACCATCATTCATTATGGGTCTTGCTCATCTGTTTCATAGTTGACATCTTTCTGTCTTAACTGTCAATTAGCCAATTTGGCTCTGATACCACTTGTCACAATCGTAGCATTTCGAACTTAGGACGGACGATTGTGCGGCACTTGTTCTAACTCGATGAACAAGTTAGCCGATCAAAATCCAAAAGTCACAGAAAAAACTCGACGAGATGTAACCTTCCTTCACGTTCTTGAGAAAATTGTTTATAAAACACGATAAAGAAAGAAATACATTGAAATCGACGTTACAATATGTATTGAAGACTGTCAGTTGCAATGGAAAAGGTTTACTTGCAAAGAGTGCGACAATGCTTGGGTGGAGATTCAACTACTATATCTTCCCTATTGCTTTGAACATTTTCATCTCTGGTAAGCTTACATATGAAAATGCCAAAATGTCACACCCAAGCTTTATCACTTGAAATGGAAAGCAACAAACTAAACTAAAGACAAGACATAAAGATAAAATTGGGAGTATTTGGGCATACGATCATTGACAAACACATCCTGGACAAGTAAAAACGTGACACATTACACACAGGGCGATGCAAAGAAGCCTTCTCGTGATTCGTCTTGGGTAGTTTAAAAGTTTATCTTTTTTTTTTTCAGAAATTATAATACTTTGGTTCCACTTCTACATATATACAATTATGATTAGGACTGATAAAGCTTGTGATAAAGAAAGATCTAGATTTTCATCCTTGCACTCCTTCCTAGTCATTCTGAACCCTTCTTTCTTCTCATATTGCATCCTCAAAAAACAAAGGTCCAGATGAACATAATGCTTTGAAAGTGCTTTCTTCTTTCTTCTTTTGGCTCAAAGCAAAAACAAAGGACCAGGCGAATATTGCGATGAGTGCTTCTAAAATCAAGTATCCAGGTCAGTCTTCAACATTGATTTTCAAAGAATGAATATTCTTTCTGTTCATTTTTCTTTTCTAAGGCTCCATACCATAAGGGATATTGTTGAGAAGAAGATTTTCGCTTCATTTTTTCTGCTAAATGATCTCAGACTCCTTCGCTCGTGAATATGGAAAGAAATTCTATGCCTGAGGATTTCTATCATTGTAGGGTTAGTTTTGAGATAGGGAAAGAGGGGAGTTGGCTGCCAAGTGAAGGCTTCGCCGACTTCTATTTTTTTGAGCAACCAATATGGAGCTTCACCTATATTTATTATGGGTGTTTCCCAGGGTAAACCTCGTGCGCGCGTCTAAGTAGTGTGATAGTTTAGGTGTGCGCTACCCCATCACTGCCTTTTTAGAGTCCGTTCGGGGTAGCCTCTACTAAACTAAAGATTCTCCTCGTGGCACAACTGATAAGATCTTGTTTAATGCTTATAATTAAAAGCCATCTTCGTCAGTTAGGCTACCCCCCGGGTATCCCTCCCTCCTCCCCTCTAGGAAACTAGGATTAATTTATTGATTGACTGATTGAAAAGCCATCTCCGTCAGTCAGGCTACCCCCCGGGTATCCCTCACTCCTTCCCTCCAAGAACAACAAGAAAAGAAGGAAAAGATTAATTGACTGATTGATTGATTCGGCCGGCTGGACAAGCTAGCTTGCAGGTTTCCAGACAAGACAAAAAACAACAAGAAAAAGCAACAAAAAACAACAAAAAACAACAAAGAAGGAAAAGATTGATTGATTGACTGATTGATTGAGAAGCCATCTCCATCAGTCATGCTACCCCTCGGGTATCCCTCCCTCCTCCCCTCCAAGAACAACAAGAAGGAAAAGATTGATTGATTGATGATTGATTGATCCAGCCGGCCGGACAAGCTAGCTTGCAGGTTTCCGAACAAGACAAAGAACAACAAGAAAAGAAGGAAAAGATTGATTAATTGACTGATTGATTGAGAAGCCATCTCCATCAGTCAGGCTACCCCTCGGGTACCCCTCCCTCCTCCCCTCCAAGAACAACAAGAAGGAAAAGATTAATTGATTGACTGATTGATTGATCCGACCGGTCGGACAAGACAAAAAACAACAAGAAAAAGCAGCAAAAAACAACAAGAAAAAGCAACAAAAAACATCAATAAATAGCTACGTAGAGTTGTCTTCCCTGCGTAGTGGGCATTGACTTCTTCATTGATTTGATTTCATCCTTCGATAATTCTTTGAGCCTTTGTTCATTGATATTTACTGCTTTTCTTGGACTTTCTAGTTTTATCATTCAAAACTCAAGTAGCATATTGATAGGAAATCAGACTTTTCTCAGCAAAAAAGACGGCAAATAGCCAAGTGATAAATCAATGAACAAGGATTAGCATATGCTTAGCACATTCTCCATTAGGAAAAAGACCTTCTCCTCTCACGCGTATATGATGTTCCCTTCCCTTGATTCTCTAAATACGGCTTCGATCACTCATATTACATTGAGCCTTGCTTCCTAATCCGATTCTTAGACTGAAAAGACTTCGTCATCGGCTTTGAATGCTGTCCCATTTAGAAAGTGCAGGACAAAAAGGAGTATCTCCTTAGAGAATTCTTCGGCTGATCCATCTGGATACGGTAAGTAATCTTCTTTCTATTACTTAATTACCTTGAAGAATGAAAGAGCTGAAAGAGTTGCTGCAACTAAAGCCTCAGCTTCAAAACTTCAAAAAGTGAATCAACTTCATAAGGTCAATCTGGCCTAGTAGCCCAATTCACCGACCTACCCTACGTATCTCGCTGACTCAGGGATTCTTTTTTGACTTCTCGTCCGGTCCGAAGGACTATCCATTAGGGAATTTGAGGAAACTGAGAATGAAACTTCTGTGAGTGCGCCTCTTTCTTTTCATTCTGATTGAGTGGGCATTGATTCATTCATTGATCATTCCGATCCTTTTCAGTTTCTTAGAATAGCGAATAGTCTGGAGGACATGCCCTAGGAATGAAGTTGAACCTTCGCAAAGATAATTCTTTAAGCTACGTTAGGAGTCGTCAAACTAATGGGGAAGGACTTCTTTATCCCTTTTTCAATATTCTTCGATCCTCCCATCTGGAGGACCTGTCTTATGGATCGTTAGGAGTCTTTAGTGGGACTGATTTATATCCACTAAAAATCCATAACCTTTCAGTCTCGCAAAATATCCATTCTTCCCGCTCCGTGCTTTCTTTATAGTTCATTAAGGCGGGAGAAGAATGAGATTTCCAGAGGATACTCTTTCTAAGAAGTACTATTAGGAAGAACTTGAGTTGATGAAAAGGGCACATCCTCAGTCATACTTAGTCGGGGAGTCAGAAAGATACCGGTAAAATGGACATGAAAGATCTCATTTACCTCGGGAAAATCACTCAATTATATCTTTAGTAATGAGGTCTCTACAAAAAGTAGCTCGATAGACACTTCTTTCAAACTTTTCAAACTATATGGATGGTCCTACTCCTAATCCTTTAAGGAAGGTCCTACGGATATATCCTCCGGACTCCAGATTCATCCTGCAGACTTCGGACTACTCCTAATCCTTTAAGGAAGGTCCTACAGATATATCCTCTGGACTCCGGGTAAACCAGCTGGACCCAACTAATGGATGGTCCTACTCCTAATCCTTTGCGGAATGTCCTACAGATAAATCCTGCGGACTCTAGATTCATCCTGCGGACTCCGGACTACTCTTAATCCTTTAAGGAATATCCTACGAATATATCACCAGGGCCCCCTAATGGATGGTCCTACGGATAAATCCTCAGGACTAGACTAACTAATGGATGGTCCTACTCCTAATCCTTTGCGGAATGTCCTACGAATAAATCCTCCAGACTCTGGATTCATCATGCGGACTCCAGACTACTCCTAATCCAAACTAATGGATGATTCTCCTCCTTTACGGATGAGTCCTCCGGGTAAACCCTACGGACTTCAGACTACTCCTAATCCTTTAAGGAATGTCCTATGGATATATCACCAGGACCTTTGATAGTTGAATCCTACGGACTCCGAATGAATCCTGCAGAACCTGGACCCTTGATAGTCGAATCCTGCAGACTCCAGACTACTTCTAATCCTTTGTGGAATGTCCTACGGATATATCACCAGGACCCTTGATAGTCTAACTCAGCAGAACCCTTGATTGTTCTATGGATAAATCCTCTGGACCTGCGGACTCTGGACCTTGGACCTTTGTTTGATGGATAGTCCTCCGGACAGGTGACGGGGGATTTGAGAGAGAAAGAATATTTCTCTTTTCTTCTTTTTCTGACTGGCAGCTTTCATTCTTGAATGAGATATTTCCGAAGTCATGTCGAACTAAAAGAATGATAATTCAACTTACAGTCTTCTTTCTCTTTGTCTTTGTTCTTGAATTGGACGTTCATTCTATCTTTTCTAAGAGGAGGAA
>JBBPDI010082108.1:0-13669 GCA_037974545.1 Cucumis variabilis
AATTAAATATAAGATATTTAATTTAGCTATTAATTAATTGGAGAATTAATTAATAGTTTAATTTTAATTAATTAAATTTTATTAATTAAATCTATAAGTTATTGCAGAGATTCAAATAAGATTTGAACAAAATATTAATTAAATATGATTTAATTAATTAATATATATATATATATATATATAAGATATTAGATAGATATTTATTTAAATAAGATTTAAATAAAATATTAATTAAATATGATTTAATTAATTATTAACTAATTGATTAATTGTTAAGTAATTAGTAGATTTGATGAAAAGAATCTCGTACTTCTCTCCTATTCCTTTTCCTATTCCAAGAAGGAAAGATAGTTATAAATGTGTAGAAGAAAACAGTTTTCTTTAACAAATTTGATTAAGAAAAAAAAATCAAGACTTTTTTCTCTGTGCAAAAATAAAATAAAAGAGTTTCTCTAAAAATCTCTATACCTTTTTCCATTCCAATTGGTTTCCACAAACCAATTTCATCTCAGAGGATAGGAAGGTCTCCGACTGGTGGTGTCCCAATTCGATGGTTTGCAGATTCAGAGATATCAACAAAAGTAAGTTCTTTGTATCTCTTAAATAAAATGCATGCTTAGAATTTATTTAGAATTTTGATTCTAAAATTTTGCCAATGTACTGGTATTTTAATATTCTCAATTAAACTAAGTAATGGTTCTTTTATTCTTCTGTTGCCATAGGACTTTTATCCCTTCAATAATGATAAGTACACTAAATATTTGAACATTTCCAACACAAAAATCTCTAATTATCAGGTGTCTGTCTCGTTAATGAAATAAACTTTGGTTGGTTGTGACCAAGTTGACTATAGAATGAGTATCGTTGTGGAGCACTTGGTTCTTCCAATCCATCTCATTATGATAACACATGAACTCTTTGGTTTGCCCAATTTCCTCAAGAATGATGGATCTGGATGTAAGACAGACATATTTGTGAGTGTGATTTAGTAATATAGTAATCTTTCTGTTGTAATGACCCAAATTTTTATACTAACCTGAGGTCATTACCACTAAAACAAATAAAAAAATTTCAACTTAAATAAAAAAATACTAAATTTAAAAAAAATGCTTTAAATATTTATTTCCAAGTAAAGCAGGTAAAAAAAATAATAAATAAAAGTATTAGTTTGGGCCCTATTTGAAATAAAAAGAAATATCTAAAGGTAAACATAAGTTCTAAATTAAATTTCTGAAAATTAAATATTAAAAGGTAAAAAAAGACTTAAACGGTCCTCTATGGTGAACTACAATTACTTCTTGTCATTCGCCAGCTTGCATCTACCTCTACCTTTGCATGTAAAGTTAAACATAGAAAAAGGTGAGTATAAATTTATACTCAGTAAGGGATCCACTATTAGTCCCGCTAGGTATCTGTTAAATTTTTGTTAGAGTCCTGTAAGAAGGTACCGTCTAAGTATTGTGCTCCTAAAGGCACGACTATCCAGTGATACCCTAGGAACACAACTGGGCTTTCGGTGATCCCGAAGGAAGCACCCTAAAAGAGAGTCGGGTTGTAAGTGATCCTGTCGAATCACACATAAAACTGGCCACACAAGCATAAATAGGTGGTGATCCCGATTGACACCTTTAAGGTACGACTCTAACAGTAAATCTAACAGAACATCATAGCTCAATCAAACATAACTCATTCATAGCCTACCTAATCCTAGCATGTCTAAATCATAATGTATCACAGTCATAACATTTTTGTCATACATGTCTCTCTTAACTACATTAACACATAATATAGAACATGCATGCAGCTTTAATGTGGGGGTCTAACAGGGAATCTCTTACGTCGAGAGATTAGCTTAACAATTCTTCTCCAGTAGTCACGGTTCAAACTTTTCAATAAACAGGTCCTAAATTGTAAGGAAAAACCCATTAACTAAACCAATAATTTTAACAGTTGGCTAAGGACCATGATCCCTAAAAAAAATCATTTACCTAAGGTTGGGGTTGGAAAAATTCCACACTTTAATTATTCCAAATTAGCCCATTAAACCTTCAAAGGAAAATTTAATCTACCTTTAAGAAAATAATTCAACTTTAACCAACATTAAATTATTTTCAATACCAAGATAATTGATATTTGATGGTTTTAACCCAAAACCCAACCAAATATTTACTAAAACCAACCAAAACTTAAATGGCTTAAAGAAGAGAGGAGAAAACTCACGACTCGGCTAAAAGAAGACTACGACTCAGATTTGGCTTGCGAAGGGAAAAAACACGCGACTTGGAGGACGTTAATGGCTCGCGCAGCTCAGTGAGGAAGAAGGCAGGCGTGTGGTTTGGCTATAGGAACGACTTGTGATGGAGAGACAACCTTCGACAAAGGACGTGGTTAGGCTACGTGGATCATGATTCTTTAGGCAACGATAAGTGATGTAGCCGACGATGAGTGGAGGAGCCAGAGACGATTTGAGCGAAACGATAGCTTCACGATGGCTTGCGGCTTGGAGACCGATAACCATGGTAGAACTTTGTTTGAACCCAAAATGGTGGACTTTGGTGCCTTGGAAGTCATTGGACGGTTGAGGGTTCACCAGGGAGAAGTTAAGCGGCGACTAGGTCACAACGAGGGAAAAGAAGAAGTTGGAATAGGATGTGCACGCATAATGAGGACGACTTAAATATAATAATAATATTATCAACAATAAATATTATTATTATTAATTTTCCTTAAAACAATTTCCTTTTCCTTTCTCTTTTCTGTTTCTTTAAATACCCACCAAACCAATACCTTGTCAACAATAACAATCCAAAATTTTCTGTCTCTTTATTAACTCTAATTCATCAAATCACTTCCTTTACTTTTCCCAAAAACAACAACTTTTTAAAATAATTATATTTTTCACAATATAATTATTTCTCTTCCAAAATATCTTTCCTTAAAATTAAAATATATCAACTTAATAATTATATTATCTTAAATATAATTATTATTATTTTCAAAATTTAAATATAATACCTTAATAACATATCTTCATAACTAATTATATTATCCCAATAATATAATTATTCTTATCTTCCAATAATATAATTACTCATAATTACTCCATGCTTTTACCAAACTAAATTACTAAATGTCAATCTATAACAATATCAAAAAAAAAAATCCAATAATTAATTAAACATTATTTCCATAAATATTTAATTAATCATAATCTCTACAAAACAAATAACCCTCACGAAAAACTCAATTCACCCCCAATAATTCTAACATTAATAATTTAACCAAGATAATCCAATTTAAAATTGCCTTTTTTTTTGCGTTACATTACGGTACATAAGTTGAGGCTGAGGCGCATAGCATGCAGTGTAAGTTGACATTTTATAATAATTCTCAATGAAGTCTTCGTAATTCATGTTAGTGAACAAATTGCTATAAAATGCGAGCATTGAATACCAAAGGCTTGCCAGTTGTTACACAAACAGTGCCGCTTGAACACATCTACCTATAATATTTGAATATTTTCTCATTTAGAAGTTAGTCTGTGACGTCCAGTTTTCACATGAAAAACACCTTGAAATCGATTGTACGAATGTACTTCATGCTTATTGGATCTTGTAGCTGTTGAGTTTTATGTCCTAAAACTTGTAGATAATAAATATAATCTATTAACCGTTATTAATAAAGTGTTATTATTATAATTTCAATAAATGTTATTGATTATATTATTAGTTTTGTCGTAATAACCTAAATCCAATAAACTAACATCCTAAGCTGTTTGATGAGTCATGAACAATATATAGAGACATATAGGGATCAATGTTCGAGATACAACTTAAATGGTTTATAATATAGGGATAAGATTAGGTATCTTATCCTGGTAACACTATGGATATGACTCACTTTATATTTAATACAAACGCAATGATCCAATGTGTTCGTGTAGGTGACATGCGATTTAAGATATCATATACAATGAGTTTGCATAAGACCAGACCACGAAATAGTAACTATTAGACGTAACTCCGTTAACTAGTTAGGTTTCTATTTCATTATAATGGCTTAGGTAACTTAGTCTTAATTCTGATTATATTATAAACTCCTGTTCGCAAAGGAGTGTCCTTTGATTTGTACAGGTGAGAGTGACCAGATTGCTGACTCAATATGCTTGTCATTTTGGGGACAAGACCAAGTGGGGAGTCGAGAACATAATCACACAAGATTGACTTCACTCATTTCCGACTTTAGGGTAAGTAGATAAGTGTTCTCTTAAATGGTGTCTCTAAGATTTGAACAAATGACTCTACTCTTTCTATGACACGAGGGGGGTTTTGTTTATTAGTTGGACCATAAACAAGTTGTTCATTAGAGGAGCACTGGTATTTAAGGACTAGAAATAACCTAGAGGTAAAATGGTAATTTGACCTAACTGATTTTACGAAACTTGTAAAGAACTAACTTACTGTTATTGGTCTATATTTGTGGACACATAAATAAATCTACAATGAGAAGAGTTCAACTATGAGTCTTTAGTGGAGTGTACACACAGTTAACGAATATTGATTAATGAAGTTAATGAGTTTAGCCAATTAATCTCAGATCGTTGTAGCTTTTGATCTGTAGGTCTATTAGGTCTACTTTCTAGCTCGTAAATGGTAATGAGATTTAATTATATTGATTGTAATTTGAAATGTTCAAATTTACTTTAAAATTAATATAATGTATGGAGATACATTATAATATAAAGTTTATATTTTAATTAAACTTTATTATGTAAATTTAATTTTGAATATGATTGAAAATTAATTTATGAGAGATTAAAATATTTGAATGAGTTCAAATATTAATGTAATGTGAATTAGATTCATATTAAAACTATATGTTAAAATTTAATGTGTATATCATTGAAACTATAAGTTATGAGAGAAATTTATATTTGAATATGATTCAAATTTGTGTGAAATTAAAATTTAATATATTAATTTATATTTGAATATGATTCACATTAATATAAGATATTTAATTTGGAAATTAAATATCTTATATTTAATTTAGAAATTAATTATAAGATATTTAATTTAGAAATTAATTAATGAGAGAATTAATTAATAGTTTAGCTTAATTTAATTAAATTAAATTAAAATTATAGGTTATAAGAAAGATATTCGTTTAAAGTTAATTTAACTAAACCTTAAGCATGTATCCCACACAATTTATCAAATCTTTTAAACAACTAAAAATAACTTTTAGAATAAAATATCAATACAATTGCTTTAGTAGTTAATAAAATTAAAAAAACTTACAAATTGAAGGGCAATTTTTTTTTTCAAAGTGGTGTGTTTTTTGTTGCCATTCCAAGACAATGGAACCACATAAAAAAGTAGAATAACATGAGAATATGATATATTATTTCTTATATATATTTCAAAGGGATTTGGTTAGTAGAAAATATATATTGTTCGTAGTTATTTTTTTCCAAGCATCCACATATTCTTGTCAAAATTTATATAAACAATTTAGAAAAATATGAATTTAATAAATATAAATAAATTTCATACTACAAAGGCTTCCATTTTTTTTTTTTGGAGAAGAGTGGAAGACGGTTGAAGGGAGAAAAGTTTAGGAAAATAATTCTCTTTTAAGAAATAATGATGAAAAAATGACGAGGGAATGAAGGAAAATTGAAGAGAGAGGAGAAGCGATAGAGCCGAGAGGGTTTGCGTGAAGGATGAGAATTGAAGAAGAAGGGTCGAGAGGACGTGTGTGAAGGATGAGAATTGAAGGCGGTGGAGTTCTAAACCCTCCTTCATGAGAAAGAGTCTTTGCTTGTAGATATGAAGGCATGCATTTTGCTCGTTCTGAAAAGAGGAGGATGAGTGTCTTGTCGTGCTTCTACCCACTCTGCATGCCTTTTGTTATGTGTTCTGCATGCTTAAGAAGCCTTTGACTGTAGGTCGAGTATACAATACTCGATTTTTTTAAAATTAGGTTGAGCCTTCAATGCTTAAGCTATATATATTTTAATTTAGGGCAAGTTTTCAAAACTCCTCTTACTAAGCAACATCATTTTGATAGTTTGTTTTATAACAACATTATTTTGATAGTAAGTTCTAAAATGAACATTATTAAAGTAAACCATCTAGAAAAAAAATGTATTTTTTAAATTTATTTTTATTCAAATATTTTAATAAAAATTGATAACAAAACCTGTTTTAATTGGTTGTCAAACACTCTACAGTTTTTTCTTTTTTCAATCAAACTGGATAATGTATTCCAAATAATGTTTAAATGTAATAAATATAAAAGTCGGAAGAGTAATAAAGTATATAAAATTAAGTTTAGAATTGAGTAATTTACATAAATGTAAAAAAATCCAAAATATTTAGGATATCCATATAACAAAATAAGAAAAGTCCATGATGCTTGATCATTTTTTCATAAATTTTATATATGTCTTTACGATTTATATCTTTTTTGTGATTTATTAATTTTGGGTATCTCAGTGCAATTAAGATTCGAGATCAAATAACTAAAGGTAGAAGTCTTTCATCCCGGATATCTCGAGACATGGTATGCAGAGATCGTGTATCAAAATCTACACGATCGTCTACACGATTGTGTATTACGAGCGTGTGATAGATTTATCGCGTGTTGACTGAGATAATTTTGGTATTTTAAGTTGTGGACTTGTGAGCTTTTTTTATTTTCAAACTTGTTCTATACAACATAAATATTATATCGTTTAATTATACTTTTTTAAAAAAGCTCGTTTTAGCATTTATACTTATATTTCTAATTAATTTCCTTTTTAAGCGTTGAGTGGTTGTTATTGGTGCAGTATAGAAAGAAATTCAGATCTAGCCAACTAACTTTTTTCAATGGTCAAACAAATTCAAAATACCAGAATAAAATTAAATTGTAGTAATAATTACGACCCAACAGCGAAGCTACCACTCAAAGTGGGTTCACCAATATCCAAAATCAAATTCAAAGAGATGAAAAGTACACATAAATAAAGTTGTTATTAAAAATACTTAAATACCCTTGTGGGTTTTTGTATAAATAAAATAGAGAGTGAAGATAAGAATATTTGTGAGAAATCGATTCTCTCGTTTTCTATCTTTCCATAAATGTGGGGTAGTAAATTTATAGAGTGAGAAACCCTAAAAGAAGGGAAAAGAATAAAATAATAATAATTTCACAATCAATGAAAGAAATACAAGTGATGAAGAATGATTGGTTAAGGAAAAGTTTCTCTAACCAATTCACAACAAAAATGAAACTTCTAGAATGCTATGAATTGGCTATGCTGAGATGTGTTGGAAAAGTATGTGTATTGCTGATGTGTTATTTTTCTCTAATATTCCCCTTCAAACGAGAGAGTAAGTCAATTACACCGAGTTTGGACCTTAAACACTGAAAATGAGAGTGAGTTAAGGGTTTTGTAAGACAGTCTGCTAGTTGATCTGCAGATAGTATATATTGAACTTCAAGTGCTCCATGGATAACTTGGTCATGAATAAGATGCACATCAATTTCAACGTCCTTGGTTCTGGCATAGAAAATCGGATTGGTTGTTAAAGCTTCTTCAATTAAGTTATCACACCATAAAATAGGTTTAGTGGTATTAAAGATACTAAGTTCAGATTATGTGCTTGAGCGAGCCAGTGCACTCTATTTCTTGGATGACCATGAAACTAAATTGTTGCCAACAGACACACAATAGGTAGCTACCGACTTCCAATCATCAATATTAGAGGCCCAATCAACATCAGAGAATGCAGTGATAGAAAGGTCAGTGTTGGGTTGAAATAGAAGGCCATAGTCTTTGCTACCATTTATATAACGGAGTACTTGTTTAACAGCCTGACAATGAATATCAATAGGTTTTTGTAAAAATTGGTTGAGATGGTTCACTATATAGGATATGTATGGCCTGGTATTAGTGAGGTATTGAAGTGCTCCAAAGGTACTGTGATATATAAAAGGTCTGCAAGAGCTGTGCCATTAGTAAGAGAAAAATGTTTGCTTAAGATACTTGGAGAAGGGGCTGGTTTTAGATTGGTAAGTTGAAGCTTATGCAATAGATCATCAACATATTGTTCTTGATTCACAATAAATCTAAACTCAAGATAGTGAATCTGAATTCTAAGAAAATAGTGTAAAGAACCAAGATCTTTTAAGACAAACTGAGCATCAAGAGATTTGATCGATCTATCAATCATAGCATAATTATTCTCAATGACTATAACATCATCTATATATACCAGAAACAATATAACAGAATTGTGATTCTTGAATATAAACAAAGAAGAGTTAGATCTGGAATTAACAAAGTCAAGGTGAAGAAGTTCACTTGAAAGAGGAGCATTCCAAGCTCGAGGTGCTTGTTTTAAGCCATATATGGCTTTATCTAATTTGTAGACATGGTTGGGAAAAGTAAAGTTAACAGACCCGGGGGTTGCATCATATATACATCCTCCTCTAAATAGCCATTGAGGAAAGCATTAAGAAAATCCAATTGTCGTAGGAATCATCCTTTTGAAACTGCTAAGTTGAGGACGATGCGAATAGTTGAGGTTTTAATCACTGGATTGAAAGTTTCGAAGAAATCAACTCCTGGATTTTGGTGAAACCCCTTGGCTACTAGGCGAGTCTTATATCGTTGGACAATACCATAAGAGTTTCTTTTGATTCGAAACACCCACTTGCTGCCAATAACATTTAGATTGAGAGAGAATGGCACAAGATGCCACGTTTTATTATTCATAAGAGTAGTATACTTATCATCCATAGCTTGTTTCCATGAAGGAGTAGCTAAAGCATCCTAAATTCTTTTTGGCTCCGTTAACGACCAATCAGTGGTGAAAGTAAACATAAAAGTTTTAGGTTTGAAAATGCCTGCCTTGGCCCAAGCTACCATAGGATGGAAAGGTAAGATAATGGGTTGAGCGAGGAAGTGAAGTTATGACTGTCGGTAGAGGGATTCAGTGGGGAGGAAATTACAAGGGAAGATGAGGGAGCGAAGAAGTAAAGTTGTCAAAGTTAGGATGAGGCAAGTTTAGGGGGGAAGATAATGTGGCCGATTGGGTATTTGGGGAAAATGTCGATGGGCCAGGTGAGTGGGCCAATAGAGGATTGGATGTTTATGCTGGGTGATGTGTGGAGGTGTGGCAGAGTTTAAATTTGGTTCAAATGAGATATTGGGCAATGAATTTGGCACAATTGATGGAGGTATTGGATTAGGCTCAACCGAGAACGTGGGTAAAACTTAGGAGCTGGGTAAGGGTGAATTATAATTGGGGTTTATGGGTCAAAAAGGTGAGGATAAGTTTGGGCTGGCCAATTTAGTAGGACAAGAAAAAAATGGTGGAAGGAAAATCATCTTCATTAAATTTAACATGACAAGAAATGATAATTTTTCCAAAAGAGGTAAGGCATTTAAAACCTTAGTGTAAAGGACTCAGACTAAGATAAATGCATTATTGGGAGTGGAAAGCAAATTTATGGGTTTGGTAAGGTCTTAAGCAAGGAATGCAAGCACAACAAAAAATCTTTAAATTTGTGAGATTGGGTTTGATTTTGAAAAGAGTTTCATAAGGGGATTTTCCTTTTAAAACTTGTGTGAGCATAGTATTTATCAACATGGCTGTTAAGAATGAATCCCACCAAAAATAAAGTAGCAGAGCAGCTTGAGCCAACAACGTTAATCTGGTTTCAACAACATGACAATGCTTTCTTTCAACTCGCCCATTTTGAGTCGAGGTATATGGATAAGAGTATTGAGATACAATTCCCATTTCATTGCATAACTTATGAATCTTAACGAACTCACCACCATTATTCTATTGAAATGCTTTTAGTATTTTTGAAAACGATGTTTTCATATATGTAAGAAAATGTTTGAAAGCTTCAAAAGCTCCACTCTTCTGTTTAGGAGGATAAATCCAACTGTACCTACTGAAATTGTCAACAAACAGTATGTAGTATCTATATCCATCAGAGGAGGTAATTGTCGTTGATGTTGAAGCAACAAGAACATCCTCCAACTCGTCATCTACAAAACCATCAATTCAAAATTTGAGCAATGGGTAACGTCTAATCTTCTTCTCCTTGGGTGGATGTACAACTCTATGGTACCAGAAGTTGCACTCCAATTAATGGGTTTCAACACAGCAAAAGATCATTGGGAGGCTATTCAAGGTTTGTTCAGAGTTCAGTCAAGAGTTGAAGAAGATTTTCTTCACCACACCTTTCAAACCACTAGGAAAGGTAATTCTAAGATGGAAGATTATTTGAGAATAATGAAAACTAATGGAGATAATCTCGACCAAGTCAGGAGCCCTGTTTCTCTTCGATCTTTAATTTCTCAAGTGTTATTGGGACTTGATGAAGTATATAATCTTGTCACTGCAGTAATCCAAGGGAAGACTGGAATCTCTTGGCTTGATATCCAATCAGAATTGTTGATTTTGTAGAAGCATCTTGAACATCAAAACTTTAAGAGAAACCTAGGTAATGTTCTTTCTAACGCTACTGTCAATATGATTCAAAACAGGAATGGTGATACTCGATAGAACACCACCAATCAGTATCAGTATAGTGGAAATCATTCATGGTGGTCGTGGACGTGGTTGAGAAAGAAATAAACCCATATGTTAGGTAAGTGGGAAATATGGACATTCTACATTAGCCTGCTATAATAGATTTAATAAAGAGTATGTTGGAAATATTAATCAGAGTAGAGGATATAGTCCAAATCCAACAGGAAACATAAACCCAATTGCTATTTTTGTTGCAACTCAGACACCTAATTCGTTTGCCACACCAGAAACATTGGTTAACACAAACTGGTATGTTGATAATGGTACAACAAACCACGTAACATTTGATTACTCAAACATGTCGAACATTTCTGACTACTCAGGTAATGAACATGTTGTTGTTGGGAATGGAAGTAAAATACAAATTTCATGTGTAGGAAATGCTAGTTTAACTGATGGGAAAAGTAATCTGAAGCTTGAAAATATTTTATGTGTTCTTAGCATTATGAAAAATCTAGTTAGTGTATCAAGATTATCTTAGGACAATAATGTGTTCGTTGAATTTCATGATACTTACTGTTTTGTTAAGGATAAGGATATGGGTCGAGTTTTATTAAAAGGAACGCTTAGAGATGTTCTTTATCACCTTGATGGTGCTGCTATGAAGTCTGTTGGTGAGTTGGAGCATAGTGTTAGTAGTAAACGACAATAACAGCATATAAAACAATGCATCAATACTTGTTTTGTCTGAAAAGGTCAATATTAGTACTGGTGCTTCTAAAACTATCGGACAAAGGCATTTGGGTCCCCCATATGAGAAAATTTTGAATTCTATAGTTAAATATTGTAATCTGCCCGTTAATAGCAATGAAGAACTTACTTTTTGTGAATCTTGTCAACTTAGTAAGGCACATAATCTACCGTTTAATCTCTCTCAAAGTTGAGCAGCTAATAATTTTGATATTGTTTACTGTGATCTATGGGGACTAGCTCCAATTACCTCCTCTGATGGATATAGATACTACATACTATTTGTTGACGATTTCATTGCTTCAACATCAACGACAACTGTAGAGGTTGCCGATTCACCGACCGTAGAGATAAACTTCGAAGGACAGGGTGTTTTCACTTGTCAAGTGGCCATCTAACTTATAACTTTTCAGGATTGGAAGGGCAAAGGTTTGCCATAGCAGATAATTTGTTCTATCAAGTTTGATGGAGGGCAGTTGGTTTAGTAGTTGATTTAAGGGAGGATTGCTAAAGTTTGAAATCATTGACGAGGAAGGGGTAGGAAAGGCGTTGGCCATTTTTCAAGTTCTAATACCAAAATAGAGAGTGAAGATAAGAGTATTTGTGAGAAATTGATTCTCTCTTTTTCTATCTTTCCATAAATGTAGGGTAGTAAATTTATAAAGTGAGAAACCCTAAAAGAAGAGAAAAGAATAAAATAATAATTACACAACCAAAGAAAGTAATACAAGTGATGAAGAATGATTGGTTAAGAAAAAGTTCCTCTAACCCATTCACAACAAAATGAAACTTCTAGAATGCTATGATTTGGCTGTGCTGAGCTATGTTGGCAAAGTATGTGTACTATTGATGTGTTCTTTTTCTCTAATAAAATACACATAATCTTTATCATTTCATCATCCATAAAAACTGAGTTTGTTCTAAACATGAGACACCCATTCCTGAAACCTCTACTTCAATCTTTCTTCTTCTTCATTTCCCTCTCTCTTGCTCTCGTTCCTTCCAATGAGATTTTCAAGTTCGTCAACCAAGGTGATTTAACAATTTCAGTGTCAAGTATGAAGCAACTTACAGACCCCTGATCATCTCCAACTCCATATTTCAGCTCATGTTCTATAACAGCACGCCCAATGCATATACACTTGGTATTCGAATGGCCATTCACCGCTCTGAATCGACCATGAGGTTGGTATAGCAAGCCAACCGTGACCGTTCGATTTGTGAAAATACCACCTTCTCTCTTTGCACCGATGGAAACCTAGTGCTCGCCCAATCTGACGGCACCGTCGTTTGGCAATCGAACACTACCTACAAAGGGGTTGTCCAACTCAAAATGCTCTCTAATGGCAACGTGGCGCTCCTCAAATCCAACGGCAAATTCATTTGGCAGAGCTTCGATTCACCTAAGGACTCACTTCTAGTCGGCCAATTGCTTCGACTCGGTGGAGTAACGAAGCTAGTAAGCCACGCATCGGAGAAATTGAATGTGAATGGACCTTACAGCTTTGTAATGGAACCAAAAGCCATGTCTCTGTATTATAGAAGTCCTAACTCTCTAAAACCAATGCGCTACTTCGCCGGATCTTCTAATTGGTTTAAAATCGAGAAAGGCACTTTCACAAGTGTCACTCTTCGAGCTTAAGTAGATCTACGTCAAGGATTTGCCACCAAGTTGACATAGAACTACGAAGTTGCCAGAGCGGAGAATGGAGGACCAATTCTATCATGGCCAAAGTACAACAACACGTTAACATTCCTCTGATTAGGAATAGGCCAAAACCTCTGGCTGTTCACATACAACGACCAAGTCGACTGGAGCCCATCAGAGGTGTAGTAGTAAGCATGTGTTTTAACTCTTGAAAACTCCTCTCGCAATCATGTGATCATTCAAATTTTATCGCTTTCTTAGTAAGTGTTGTTAAAGGTGATGGAAAAACGATAAACATGCGCAGTGGAATTAGGATAAAATTTTTTTACTCTAATTGTAACTAAACAAGTTTAGTGATTAACATGCATAAAAACTTAAAACAACAAAGATAAGGTTAAAAGAAAAAACTTCACCTTTGATGCTTTTCTATTCTTATAGTATCCTTACGTGCTTTTCACGATCTCCTCACAAAAATGGGACTACCACTAGCGTTGACCCGTTATTCTTTGGATTTGGAATTGAGTTGTGGGACTCAAAAATGGTGGAGAAAATTAAAGAGAGATAAAAAATATTAGGAAGAATCTAACCTTTTGGTTTTCCCTTCTTTTTGTTTTTGATTTTGATGATGAGAGAGAGCTAAAATGAAAAAGAGCTCTTGGTTTTTAACTTTGTAATTCTCAATTACAAAATTAATTTTTTTAATTTCAAATCCAAGAGTCATTTCACTTTT
>JBBPDI010082125.1:0-13664 GCA_037974545.1 Cucumis variabilis
TAACACAAAGAACAATAAAGGCAAAGGAATCCTTGAAAGGAAAAAGGTAACAACTGTTCACACATGGAAGATCTAGACGACATAATATGATGAATGATACGAACATATACATACATATACATATACATGCAAACATACATATTTTGTTTGTTAAAATTATTTTATAATAAATGACAAAATGCTAATTAAAATATTTACACGATATAAGCAAAATTTTAAATCTAAAATTTTGTTATATTTTCAATTTTAAAATTTTGTTATATTGTTTTAAATATTTTTGTTCATTTTGTTATATTTGAAAAAAGCATAGAGATCGCTTTTAGGCCAAAAGATATCTTATGCTCTTCGCTTGTTCTAGTTTGATGCTCTTTGACTTCATTTTCATCAATTTAGCTCCAAATCAATACCAACCTAGAATTCTACTCATGATTAGCTTGAAACCCTACAAATTAGTAAAAGTAAAAACGTAAAACTATGAGATGATTTCGATTCAAACAAGATTAGATTGCACATTTTCGGTGCTACGAATGATATGAACCACTCATGCATCAAATTATTATTTATATTTTATTTAATATTTTAAAGCAATTTTAGGATTTTCTAATTTTTTTCCTTTTAGTAACATTTAAGTAGGACTAATTTTATATGTTGCATTAGAATTTTTATTAAGAGGAAGTTATTGATAATGTCAAAATTAGAAGTTATTGATGTTGGAAGCATGCCATAACTATCAGACGATGTTTTTTTTGTGTTAAGTTAAATGTTTAATTGACAAAAAAACTCAACATTTTAAATATACATTGACAATAAAATTTTATCATAGAAAACAAGACTACGATGTAAAATAAGTATTCTTAAATAAGTAATATGGACGAAAAATCAGTGTCATGAAATGTTTAATTATGACAATTTCTCAAAGAGTCATATATAGACTTACTTGATAGTGGACTAAAAAACTAAAAAACAAAAAAACAAGAGTCATGAAATCTGTTAATGACATATTCTTAGTGTCATGAAAATCAATTTTTCTTGTAGTGATAACTCCTCTTCTACTTTCGGAAACATTCCACTTATTCTATCTAACTTATCTTGCTCGTTCAATTCTTTTGTAGTTTCTTCAAACATTGATCCATGTAAAACATTAATCATCTCTAGTTAGTATCTCATCATCTATAGTATCTTCGACTCTAATGTTTCCTCTAAGATTTACACCATCTTCTCAACGTTCACTTGAATTTGAAAAGGTTGCATATAGAAACCTTGAATTAAATCTCAAAAATGAAGAAATATCAACAATATCTCTATGGAATACTCGCCTAAAAAAAGTCAAAGTCAAAGCCAAAGGCCTACTCTACGATTTCAGAGTGAGGCCAGTCCATCTTCCTATAAGTCAAAGACATGCCATATTTATAAATTGTGTTTAGTGACATCTAATTTATTCCAATTGATGTTTACATAATTTGAACAAATACATCTTCTTCCATCTTTGTAATTCGTTGCAACTCCAATAAAGTTATCAACACACCATTAAAATACTCATTAGAAGTTTGATCTCTTAAATTTATCCAAATCCATAATAATTACAACTTAAAAAACCGTAAGTTAAAAATCTGCAAGATTCAATCAAGGAGGGGCAAATACAAAAAAGAACAAATAAACAAGTCATTTGAACAGAAGATGGAGAAGGACCGGAATTATGAGCCTTAGCCATTGTCACTGAGTTGTTCGGAGCTTGCTGAAGTCGTGGGTCGAAGTGGGTGGCAAACAATGGGTCCGCTGAAGTGGGTCGTTGTCGAAGTGGGTCGAACGTTGAGGGTCCATTCCTCGTAAGATGTAGAGAAAGGAAAACAACATCACGTCGGTAAAAATAGACTTTATGATCACGTTTGTTTCGTGGACAGAAACTGTTTCTACCAACGAAAATATTTTTATCATAAAAAAGAAAATTTCTCTCCACGTTAAATTCGTCGACAAAAGTATATATATGCATGTGTCAAATACTTTTTTTTATAGAGATTTGATTATTGGCCTCGAATGATGTGTCGACAGATAATATTTGTTTCTTTTTTGCCCACATACAAAACGTCGCTAGAGCTTTCTAGCTGCTAACATCTTTCTAGCAAAACAAAAAACATAACAAAAACGATTTTAATTTTTTTCACATTTATTATTAATATTGTATGCTTGTAGATTAATTTTCAAATATAGAATGAATTTCCTGGCTATATTAAAATATATAGAACATTGCCACAAAAATTTCTAAATAAATTTATTTTTCAACCATGAATACTTTGGTCAAAATATAACGAACCATAATTCTTTAGTGTGTCTAGTTACACATGAGCTATATTAAATTTCATTTTGGCATACCAAAATGACCAAAAGATTATTAAATAGACAAAAAACGGTTAGCTCAATTAGAAAGTCTCCACAAAAATAGAGGCATTAGCCGCTCCTCCAAACTACATAAACCTGAAAAAATGTACATTAAAATGAATAAGAACATGTTAAATATTAATTAATTGTTTCAAATGAATCAAGTATAAAATTACATTTGTACCCATAAAGAGTAAAAAAAAATGTTAGCTACTTCTAATGTCTTAATTGATTGATTTAAACAAAGTCTTAACACAAAACTTACCTAAAATTATTCATCGTAGCTGAAAAATGATTAAAAAAAGTCCAAAATACTACAAAAAGAAGTTCCAAATGTTTTTGAATGAGATGATGAATATATGCCAGGAAATTACTTAACAACTAATTATAAAAAACTCAACAATATAAGAGGTTTTGAACAAGCAAGAAACACCAACTCCTTACATTTATAAAGCACGTGAACAACTAAACAAAAAAGTCATTCTACCAACATAAACTTTCTAATAGATCTTGAACTATAAACAGATATCAACCAATGGAGAGCATTTCATCAAACTAATTATCAACCTAGCAAAAAATAAATAAATTTCAACCATAACAAAACTTATTTTCAATAGATGCCATGAACTACTTATCATCGTCAAAGATTCTTGATTGCTTTATATAGACCTCTTTTATCGAATAAATTATTGTGTTGTTTCATTCATATATACTTATGAGAAAGAGATTTAACTAAAAATAACACAACCAACTAGTTTAGGTTAAGAGAAAGAGATTAGTCAGAAGGAAGCTGAACACCTCCCTTCATAATTAGCTAACCTATATATGCATGCTTAGTTAAGTAACACAAAACACCATTCATCACAAATTGAAAGCAATTAGACGTAAGCTGCGAATATCGACAAAGTAGTCAAATCAGCCTAAAATGGAACTTAAGAGAGCCTAAAATACAATTGCATATAACCCAGAACTAATGAGTAATGAACTATCATTGGATCATTGACCTAACTGCTCAAACACATAACATTCAATCACAATGAGTGTAGATACACTCACACCAACCGACTAACAAACAGTACAAATAATTCGATAATAAAAAATCATTTTACCCCATCGAAGAATCACTTTATTCAAAGTACTAATTACCATCTAGAACCACCTCAAAATCAAATCTAAGAAAATAAAAAAGAAAAAGAAAAAGAAAAAATACGTTGTAGGGTTCACCATCATGCACACAAGGAGGTTGTTCTGGTAATTGTCGCTGCTTTATGTCATTGCTTACCGTTGGTTGGTGCCTAACTTAGAAGAAGAAAATCGAAGGGTGGGTGTAGCTGTTTTTGTTGTTTCACGCTCGAAGTGAGGGAAAACGAAAAAAGAGAAGTCTTTAGGGTTTTGCAAGTTAAAACTAATAAAGTGCAAGGAATTTCTAAAGAACAAAAAAAAAAAGGTAGATTAAACCAACTAAAAAGCGAAAGGAAGAAAAGAAAGGTAAAGTCAAAAGAAGAGAAGCTTAAAGAAGATTACCTGTTCGGTGTGGCAAGCTAGCAAGGAGTGCGATGAGTCGACGACAACGTTTGGATGGTAGTGGCATCGGGGGAGGGGTTTACGAGAAGAGGAAAATCAGGTGAGGGGTCTGCAAGAAGAGGTAATCCAGGGTGGGGCGGAGGGGAGGAGGAGAGGGTGAAGGGTGTGTGTGAGAGAAATTAAAAGGGAAAAAATGTTGTGTGGGAGAAATGGAGGGAAATAGTAAAGGAGGAAAAGTAAATAAATTAGGTTTTTTAAAATATAAAACTTATGTCCACGTTATTTGTCTCACCACATGTATTGTTAGAAATTCAACAAAAAAAATTTTCCTTAAAACCACAAATTTTTGCCCACATATATATTTTCGTCAACAAAAACAAAGATGTGCCTATGCAATGAAATTACGTAGGCACATCATATCTTTGTCCACATTTTTTTTTACATTTCCAGAAAAAACTATTGGTAGAGACCAAAATTCTTGTAGTGTGTTTTACCGACAAAATAACTTGTGCGCCACTAAAACTTTTGTCATTGAAAACTAATTTTCTTGCAGTGACAACTTATTGAATTATGCTTCAACAACAACTTCATTGAATAATAGAAACGTTTAACATACACAAATTATGAGTTTGGACATAAAACCCAAAAGTTCACCAATTGAGTTTCTAATTTCAAATCCTAGAGTTTTGGTATGAACATGTCTTCCACATGAATGATTCATGATTGCATCATCTGTATCAAATACAAAGTAGGATGGATCCATAGTGTCCCTAGACTAAGGTGCTCAATCCATAGTGTCCCTAATGGATCAGAAGGTGCACCCGAACATCTCAATTCAGTACACACCTCCTTAGCACCCTCATCACTTTCGATTCATAAATATAGACAAAAAGTACACAAAGTCGGGAGAGTGAAGGGTTAGAGATAAGCCTACATGAGAATTATACAAAAACATTGAGATTTCAAGTGATAAAGCTAGGGCTTTAGTTTGAAAGAGTTTCAACCTACTAGTCCAGAAACCCTGTGAGAGCTTGAATATCATTCCAAATCTCTTTGAAGATTATGTTATTTCTTTCAAACAAAATGATCCAAAGAGTCACAAGTATAATATTGAAGGTAATGTGTCCTTTTTGCTTTTTCGATTGATGTTTCATATTTTCTTGGATAGAGAAGCAAGGTTTGAATTGTTGTTGGCGTCATTTAATCACTGTTTCAGCATTGCCCCAAATTTTTTGTATGACAACACAAGAAATAAAAATATGTTCCATGTCCTCAGATTGTTTTTTTGCAAAGAGAGCACCAGATTGAGATACCAGTTTGAGAGCCTTTTTCTTGGAGCTTCTTAGTAGTATACATTTATGTATAAGGGTCCATATGAAGAACTTATACTTTTTTGGGATACTTGCTTTCCATAAATTTATGAAGATATTTGGGTTGATCATGTTCGACTGATCATCATGGGCGTTCATCACATGTATAGCTCTTTTGAGTGAGGCAATGCAACACTGATCGTTTGTATTCAACTTCTAGATTGGTATATCAGAGCCATGATTGTTTTCAGGAGAGGTTAGTAAAGATTTCAAGGCAGCCCATTGTTGGAGCTCAAAGTTTCCAAAGAGCCTTCTGTTCAGATGTGTATCTACAAAGAAGAGCAAAGTTTAATTTGTATTTACGACTCTGTTTATGCCCAAGCCTCCCTTGTTCGTTGCTGAAGTAATTTTAGACCATCTAAGAAAATGTGTACTATTACCAATAATGGAATTTTTCCACAAGAAATCTCTTCAAATTTTTTCAATATTTTTGCTTAATCCAATTGAACTTTGACAACAAGTAACTTGTATGTGGAGAGACTAGCAAGTGTAGCGTTGATGAGAGTGATTTTGCCTCCCGTAGAAATGTTGGAATCTTTCTAGCTACTAAACTTTTTGTGAATTTTCTCAGTGATGTTATCTCAAAAGCTAGATGAAGATGGTTTACCACCCAAGGGTACTCCCAGATAATTTAAAGAAAAATATTATTTTTTTGATGCCTCAGCTGCTAGCAATCTCATCCACTCTGTTTGAGTCAAAATTTATAGGGGAGAGGGTGAACTTATTTAGTTTGAAATTAAGCCCCGATGCTGATTCAAATAAGTAGAGAATGTCCTTGAAGTTGGAAAGATATTCTTCATTATCTTCAACAAATATTAAGATGTCATTTGCAAATAATATATATATGGGATAATTTGAAGTCACTCCCAATCGCACTCCTTTAATTTTTTCCATTTTTCTCTAGATTAGATCGAAGTTTACAGAGATAATCCATAGCTAAAACGAATATAAAGGGAGAAATAGGATCTTCTTATCGAATGCCTTGCTGCTGGATCTGATTTTCCATCTGGGTCTTCCATTAATCAAGATGGAATACTGAACGCTAGAAATACAGGTTTTAATCCATCTTCTCCAATCATGAGAAAAGTTTTTTTTTTTAATGAGCATATATAAACTTCTAGCTAATTTTGTCAAATGTCTTTTCGATATCGAGCTTGAAAACAAAGCCTTTAATTTTTTTTGTTTCTCCAATAGTCTACAACTTCATTGGCCATTAGAATAGCATCAATGATTTGCCTGCCCTTAACAAAAGCCCTCTGGTATTTAGAAACAGTTTCTGGTAATGTATATTTGAGTCTCTCAGCAATCACTTTGGCAATTAATTTATATAAAGCAATTGTCAGACTTATAGGTCGATAGTCTGATGCAGTTTCACACTTTTCTTTTTTAGCAATGAGAGCAATATATGTCTCATTAACTACATTGTTGATGATGGCATTTGAGTGGAAATCTTAAAAAATTTCCATGATATCAGTCTACATAAACTTCCATATCTTCTTCAAGAATTTCATAGTGTAACCATCTAGGCCAGGTGCTTTGTTGTAAGTAACTAGGTTAAGAGCAAAAGTTTCTCTGTTTAATCTAATGACATTAAAATCACCTCCTACAATCCAATTTGGTAAACATTTTGTTTTAAGATCCTTAAGTTCATTCTAGAAGTGGCTTCGATTCCTTCTCTTAGCTGGGCTGTAAATGGCATATAACCACCACTTTGTTCGATTTGAAAAGCTTATGTTGGCAGATATAGAGAATTTTCCTTCGATGACATTTTGTATTAAATGCCTAAGGTCATCCCACATAAGAATTATGCCTCCATATAAGATTTAATGATTTTTTTTGTAACATTATTTAGCTTTTTTTCTGTAAGGATGAAAAACTTGGGACAAGATCAGGTGGAAATGTGAGATTTTATTTGAGCTCTTTTTGAGGGTGAGCTTAGCCCTCAAACATTCCAAGTGATTAATTTCATGGGGAAACATGTTGACCCGATACAATTTGTCCCTCAACATCATTCTCACTAACATTGTTTACAAAGCTTTCATTTGCAATATATATATTTAGAATTAAAATCAGGTGCCAACTTTAAGTTTTTTGCTTTAAGCCACTCCACAAGTTTTTGTTTAAAACTTTTTCCTCTTCATTTTCCTCTGGATTTGTCATCTCCAATTCCTCTTGATCGCTAATGAGCGTAGGTCCCACACTGTCTTTTACTATATCAGGTTGTGTAGGAGATGGAATGGATGGAGTTTTATTTGTTTGTTTTGGGCTTCAAATTAAACCATTTGATATTGGGGAAATATGTCCCAAATCCACCACAAGATTTAGTTGCTTCAGCTTCTCATTACTCTCCTTCTGCTTGGTACTACTATTGTAGTTTGAATTTTTCTGGTCTTTAGAGTTTTCAGATCGGTAGCTTGATTCCCGATTCTATAAACTTGCTTGACTTTTCTTTGTTTCAATTTGTTTTCCTTTGCCGCATGAACTTTTTTAGAATACCCATTTGGACTTCTGATTTGTAATGGCTTTATAGGGGCACTTTTAGGATCAAAGAAAAATATTTACTTTTTTGGAGAAGGAAAGGATGCCTTTCTCTTTGCATTTATGGGGAATTGACAAGGAGGGGAGTCTTCTTTACATATCATTTCCCCCTTTTTCTTTTTAGTCCGCTTCTTTGATAGGCCATCACTATCCATCAAATTCTTTCCACTGTTTAAATTCTTTCCACTGTTTTCACTGTATCCATCATAATTCAAATTCAAATTTGTAGTTAAGGGACTGATTTTTTTATTATTTTCTAAGAGTCTAACTTTTCGTTGAGCCTTCTAATCAGTTTGTTCCTCAAGTGTGTAGTCCGATGAAACTTTTCTGGGGAAATAGCCACATTTCCAATAAACTTGTATTGTTCTGAATGCATATCATATTCATCAAAGTTGACAGCTTCATTTCTTGTAATGGTCCCATGGATTCTAGGATTTCTTTCCATTAGTCATCTTCCCTTTGCTTGAGTGATAGTTTGAACAAGAAACTTATTTCCATCTTCATCTATTATATTGATAGTTGTCGGAATGAACCCTGTGTAATTGTACCGTATCTTGACCACAACTTCGATAATTTCAGTATTTTCTTTTGTTTCTTTTGTGACATCTAAAAATCCTCCATACGCATCTCCTATTTGGATAAAAGAGTTCATGTTCCAAGTGTGTAAAGGAATGCCTCTGAATCTCACCCATCCTTTATAACTCGAGTAGCTTGGCTACAACATGAAGTTTTTGGCACCAGAATTCAAATTTTACATAATACTTGCCTACCGTGTTCCAACTCATGTTACTACAAATAATCTTAACTTGGTTAGCACCATCAAAGAAAATTAGGGCTTTTCAGCGTAGAATGGTTTGTATATAATCTCAGTGTCCATCTGGTTCTTGAGCTTTTCTATTATCTTGCTCCAGTCATCATGAAAATATCTTCTATTTAACACCACAAGTTTGTTCCAGTCAAAGATCTGTCTTTTTGGTTTCTGAATCCTCTTTTAGCTTTTTATGAGAGCCATTTTTGTAGGATGATGTAGATTCTGAGTCAGATGATGCTCTTTGTGTTACCACATCTACATAAGATCACTCTGGAGAATCTGAGTCAGAAGTTGAGTTGGATGATGAGTAGAAAGAACCTCTGTTTGTTGGTATCTTCAGTTGGGTTCTCTTGGTTTCCACTTCCTTTCGAATACTCATCATGTCTGTGAACTAGGTTCGTCCATTTTTATCTATCCCTTATGGTACCAATATACAACATTTACGTCCCCTGTCGTGAACTCAAATTTTTTTTTGCTATACACCCCTTTCTATTGTAGGTTTTTTGGACCCACATGCAACATTCTTCATATCTCTTAATTTCTAGGAAAAATCTTGTTGTGCGAGGGGTATTCAGCAACATTTTAAACAGTCTTTAGCCATTCAAGTGACTCTGGAGTGATAACTCTGGAGAATGTTGGGTCTAATTTTGTATATTTTGTTTTGGGCCTCAATTTGAAAGTAGGTTGTTGTCGAACACTTGGAGGAGAAGGTGTCATGGCGTTTGAAGGATAGCCGTACACGCGTATAAGGTATTTTTTTATTCTTGCATGTTGAGAAAAAAAAAAAAAAGAAAAATACGAAAGGAAAAGAGAGAGAGAAAAAATTAACTTTTCCTTTCCTTTCTTTGTTCGTATTCTTCGTTTACTCTCTTCACATACAAACCCTAAACGAAGTTCTTTCAATGGTTTTGTTTGAGTAGTTGATGCTCACAGTGATATGAAGATGAAGGAGAGGGAAAGAGAGATACAACAAGCTTTTTACGTGGTTCGGCCAAATAGAAGCCTATATCCACGGGGAAGGATTGTTCCTTTGTTTCTAAGATGAATACATTAGTTCTCTCTTTTTCTTTTTCTTTGTGTGTGCTTTCTTGTTGATGAAAGAGTATGTCTAAAACTAGTTGATTATTGAATACACCTTTATATTTATAGGTGTTTCAATGACATGAGAAATTAGGGAAAGTTAAAAAACTAATGTTGCTGGAATTCAATTTCTTTACAATCTCCACCTTGAATCCAACTTGAAATGAGTTAGTGATCCTTCCATCTTACTCTTCTTTTTCTGATCTATCCTTTTTCAGGTAGGTTTAAACCTACCAGCTTGAAGCACTTCTGGAACATCTCTCCACAAAAACTTGATTAGTAAAGGATAAGAAATACCTTGAGCCACTTAGGCTTGGAATTGAGACTAGACCCCATAAATCTGAATGGATGTAGTCTAGAATTCCTTTACTTATGTGTTGTGCTTTAGTGAAGCTTTGTTTCCTTGCTTTGCCTAGTATACAGTGTTCACAGAAAGACAGTTTACTGCATATGTCTAGAGGTAGAATGCCTTGTTTAGATAGAACCTCAAGTCTATTCTGGCTTATATGAGACAATATTTTGTGTCAAAGGTCAGCTTCTATTAAGTTTAGAGCTAATATAGTATTTGCTTTCTCTATCATTTCAACCTCTTTGATTATAAACAGGTCATTTACCTTTTCCCCAACCAATACTTCTTTAAAGCCCATGAAAACTTGGAAGACTCCACCTTTTCCTTTGTATTCGCATCTTAGAGAGTCTAGCATTCCCAAAGAGATTAAGTTTCTTTTAAGGTAAGGACATGTCTTACATTTGTAAGGAGCTTTACAGTCTCATCCTTTTGTTTCATGGTGACTGATCCAATTTCAGCAATATTACAAGCATTATTATTCCCCATAAACACAGACTCTCCATTGATTTCTTTATAGGTATTGAACCATGCTCTAAAAGGTGTCATATGGTAGGTGCATCCTGAGTTTAGTACCCAATCATGTTTCTCGAAGGGGTTAACATGATTGGCTTGGTCTAAGGTTGATGCCAGGGCATTAGTGTAGGTAAATGAGCTTTCTACTATAGAGGCTTCTGGTTGTTTTCCTTTTGAGTCTTTTTCTTTTTCTTGATTCTTTCTCTTAAGGAAAAACACTCTTAAATTAAGTGTTCTTTCTTTTTACATTATTGACACTTCTTTTTCTGTTTAGCTTTCTTATCTTCATAAGAGAAAGATTTGCTACTGTTTTTACCCTGATTGTTTTAGGATTTACCTTTGACAAATAAACCATCTCCACTTTGATGTTCCTTTTGAGATGACTGTATTTCCAATTCTCTAGTTCTTAGGTCTGATATTATGACATCTGTTTAGACTGAGTCTCTACCATACTTTAGTACATTTTTCATTTCTTTCTAAGCCTCAGGTAGAGAATTTAGGAGAACAAATGCCTCACTATCATCATTGAGTTTGCCTTTGAGACTTTTAAAGTCTGAAACTATTTTCTTGAACTCATCTAAGTTGTCTGTTAAACTTTTGGAAGGATCCATTTTATATATGAAGAATTTTTCCCTTAGATACATTTTGTTTGGGAGATCTTTGGTGGCATATAGACTTTCTAATTTCTTCCAAATTTTTCGTGTTGTCTCTTCTTCTAGTACTTGCCTTATAACATTGTCACTAAGGTTTAGTATTAGTGTTCCATAGGCATTTAATTCCATTTCTTCCTTTTGTGTTACTGTGAGGGTTGTTGGAAGTTCTGAAGGATCTAAAAGGGCTTTGTAAGGCTTTTGCTGTCCTAGTAAGGCCTTAATCTTTGCTTTTCATAAGGCAAAGTCTCCCTTTCTATCGAACTTCTCGATTTTTACTCTTGTCACTGCCATTATTCAGGTCTGTCTTGCTTTAATTTCCTCAAAGATTCAGTTTCTTGAAATCAAGATTTGCTCTGATACCAATTGCTGTGCCAAATTTTGTATATTTTGTTTTGGGCTCAATTTGAATGCAGGTTGCTGTCAAACGTTTAGAGGAGAAGGTGCCACATCGTTTGAAGGATAGTCATGTCGTACACGCGTATGAGGTATTTGTTTATTCCTGCATGTTGAGAAAAAAAGAAAAATACAAAACGAAAAGAGAGAGAGAAAATATTAACTTTACCTTTCCTTTCTGTGTTTGTGTTCTTCGTTTCCTCTCTTTGCATACAAACCTTAAATGAATTTCTTTCTATGGTTTTGTTTGAGTAGTTGATGCTCATAGTGATATAAAGATAAAAAAGAGGGAGAGAGAGATACAACAAGTTTTTTACGTAGTTAGGTTAAATAGAAGCCTACATCCACGGGGAAGGATCGTTCCTTTATTTCTAAGATGAGTACATTAGTTCTCTCTTTTTATTTTTCTCTGTGTGTGCTTTCTCGTTGATGAAAGAGTATGTCTAAAACTAGTTGATTATTGAATACACCTTTACATTTATAGATGTTTCAATGATATGAGAAATTAGGGAAAGTTAAAAACTAATGTTGTTGGACTTCATTTTTTTTTACTGAGAATGATTTGTAAGGACTCATGTCTGTAATCAGAATTTTCACCTCCCTGGATCTTTTGTTAAGTGATAGAACAATTTTTTTTCTATAGAGCAAGAATGGGAAGTTGTTTCAAGAGGGTCATATTTTTAAAGAGTTAGAGAACAATTTGAGAGACAAGAAAAGAGTGGATGAGTGTGTACCTTTGTTGTAGATGGTTGTATTAATGAGGAAGTCTTACATATCATATTAGTTGAGTGGAGTAAATATTATGTTCAAGATTAATGAAAATGTCTGACGAAGAGCAACAATTGTCCTGATGTTTGATTCGACGACGGGTGTGGTGGTGGAGGGAGAGGTTGGGGGAGAAAGAGGTTCTGAAGAGTGAGCTCATCGATCTCAACTACCGTTTAGGCTATCACTACATATATAAAGTTCAAGTATACATATTATAGGCATAGGGCCAAATAAAATTTTCAGATTTTTTCGATATTTTGGGATAAAATTTCCCCTGATTTTTTGGGTTGCATTTATGAGGCGAACAACCCAAATTTATTCAGATTTACACTCCACTATTATTTATAATAAAAGAAATAAATAATGTCAGGTGGTTACAATTGATTGGAGACCAAGGAGCCAAATTCCACACATTAGGAATTGGTTTTAGGCACTATTACTGTGTCTTTTTCATTTTGATAATTTTCTCTAACATCTCCACTTAAACGAGAGGAAGGTTTGACACCCCCGTCGTGTTTGGATCGTAAAGTTTGAAATTGAGTGTGGGTGAGAGACTTAATTAAGCAATCTGTAACTTGATCGACTGAAGGAACATATCGAACATCAAGAAAACCTCAAAGAATATGGTCACAAACAAAATGCACACTAATTTCTATGTGTTTTGTGCAAGCGTGGAAAATCGAATTTGTAGCAAGAGCACCTGCAGTGATATTGTCACACCATATTGTTGGTTTAGGAGAGATTAACATTTAACTCAGATAAGAGCTATTTTAACCATATAACTTTAGAGGCAGCAAAGGCTAAAGCCCGAAACTTAGATTCAGTGCTTGAACGAGTAACAACAGTTTGCTTTTTAGAAGACCAAGATACCAAATTATTTTCAATAAAAGCACAATATGCTGCCATCGATTTTCGATCATCAATGTTAGATGCTCAATCGACATCAGAGTAGGGAAGGATTGATAGATTATTACTTCTTTGGAACAATAAGCCAAACGACTTACTCCCACTTAAGTATCAGAGTACTCGCTTTATAGCTTGCTAGTGGGCATCGGTTGGCCTTGGAAGAAATTGATTTAGCTTATTAACTATATAAAGATATTCGATTAAGTGTGAGTTAAATATTGAAGAGCATGGTGAAGGGAAAGCCCTATGGCAGCGGAAGAATTAAAGAACCATTACTCAATTTAATTGGGAATATTTAAAATACTTGTACATTGGCAAAATTAGAATCAACATTCTAAATAAATTCTAAGCATGCTTTTAAAGATCTAGAAAACTTACTTTCG
>JBBPDI010082152.1:0-13655 GCA_037974545.1 Cucumis variabilis
GACTTAAAACTTGTAATATAAATAACTTTTCATAATTTGTATAACTATATTTCATGCTGTTGGTATGTTCCCACATCAAGGCTTTGGAGAAATATCTTTCAAATGTGTCCATTTTAGGGCATGACTTTCCCCCTTGATTGTGAAGCAGCCTCCATGTATGAATGCTTTGGAGAAACATTTTCAAATAAGAATCATAGAGTTAAGGTATAAACTTGGGTTATCTTTCACTGCCATTTCTCTTCCTCCGTTGTTTCCAGTTTTATTCTCCTTCCTGATCTGCTATTTCCCTTTATTTGCAATATGATAGATGTAATGAAATCGATGTTTCCTTTTCCTTTGCTGCATAAGAATTTGGATATATTTCTATAAAGATTTTCACATGTTGTGGATTTTATATTGACTGACACTTCCGTTATATTGTAAAAATCTGATGAAATATTTTAAAAATAGTAACCACATGTAAAGTAACTTGTGTGATTATAATATTAATTATTATTATTTGTCTTTTAGATCTTGTAAGCTAGAAGCTATATATACATTTTACTGAAATTTTTATTGGCATTTACATAAATTTGAGATTCCAACCATTTAAGCCCTGAACTAAATTCAAGATCGCCTCTATTGATAGATTACGATATCCATCACTATTGATTAGTTGCGAAAGAAAATGGTTTTTCAAAGTTAGACGAATCTTTAAGCCAATCTGGATCCAATCACAGCTACTCTTGACATTTTATAGATATTCAACAGTTTATTTTATATACTAGTTAAATGTGCGAGTGGACAAAGGTACTAAAATTTCATCAAGATTTTTAAATAATTTTTGCTTAATTAAAAGGGGTCATTGTTCATGATTTTTTGAAGATCAACTTGCTTATCTTGGAAGAATTTTGATCAAAATTTCAAGAAAGAGAATGATCTCCATAAGGATTTAGTGTTTATTCTTACAATAATGACTAAAACCTAATTTTGTTCTTTAAAGAAGATTAAAGTTTTTTTCACAATTTTGCAATCAAAGAATTAATTGAAATTAATTGTGCACAACAAAATTGATGCAATTAAATTCAAAAAAATTGCCAAGAACAAGGGAGATTCATCGAGCATTAATCAATTTCAAGATTTGATATGGTACATTCAAGAATTAAAATGAGCTTGTGTAGAAAAAAGTAATCTAATTAATTTTCATATCCAAAGTATCTTGCATACAAAAATGGAATCAAATTCAAAATCAAGAATTAAATTGACAAGTATAATTGAGAGGTGGAATTAATTCTCGATACAAGAAAAATTAAGGATTCAACAAAAACTTACAACAATTCAAGAGTTGATCCTATCTAATCACCAGAAAAATTTAAGAAGAGAATTCTAACAAAATTGATTAACCCTAACTCCACTTACCTCTTGGTAATTAGCGGTCCATCAATGAAGAAACTTGGAAATTAGTTGAAGGATGAAAGAAATGGCAGAATAAATAATTCTAGAAATTGAGAGAGTTTTGAAAGAATTTGGAGTTAATTTGGGAGAAAATGATGAATTGATTGATGAAATTAGGTGTAATGAGAGGTTTATATAGAAAATAATGCAAATAACACTTAAATTGATTCAAACTCATTACCTCTGGACCCAGGTGCGCTTCTCATTGGCCGAAAAATGGTAGAATTTCAAAAAGTTGGTATTTAATTACAAGTTTGCCATTAAAAAAATGAGAAAAAAATAGGAATAGGGAGGGCGCACGTGGCTTCAGGGGGTGACACGTGTCGTGAATGGAGAGGCGGATACCAGTTGAAGAAGGCGCAGATGAGTTTCGAAATAATTTGGATTTATTTTGCGTGAGCCTAGGATCAAAGTTGTGACATGAGAGACGTGAGTGTAGAGTAGACCTAAGCGACTTTGTTTGGCTTTAGAGAAATCCAGAAATAAAACTGTTGGGGAGGTTCAAACTCGTGACTTCGGGGCTGGGTGTGCATGTGTGAGACTTAACACGTGTCATGACTTTTCCATTATTTATCAATTTGCCCCTGATGTCCAATTTGCCTATTCTTCTTTGTTTGAACTTTAATTTAGGTGATTTTCATGTCGTTAGGTTCGTATCGGAGTTTACTTTCATATTCTAGATAAAAATATTAAAATAATGAATATATGCATGATATGGATTGAGAATAAGACAATTAAAAATGGATCAATATTTGCTCTAGGTTTGCAAAATGATTCTAAATTGGTGTACTAAAAAAAGTACACAATATAGTCCTTTGCCTTCTACGCCGATTCCTTCCACAAACCTAAATCACAACATTTAAGGTCCCGTTAAATAATTATATATATTTTTTATTTTTTTTAAAAAATTAATTATAATTTTCCCCACGTCTTACAAAAAAATATGTATCTTCTTAAATATAATGGTTGATCTTTTAGTCAAATTAAAAAACAATCTTTCTTTTTTCTTTCTAAGTTTGGCTTGATTTTTAAACCAGTGGAAGAATATAGATAATAAAGGAAAAAAGATAGAAATGGAAAAAGTATCTATAGGTTTAATTTTAATAATAATAAAAAAAATGAAATGGTTATGAAATTTTGACTTAATTAGCCTAAGTTTATATAAAAAATGGGTGGTGTGCCCACTTTATGCTCTTTGCACAATTCAATCGATTGATCTTGGTAGGATAATCAATGGAATCCTTTGACACAATGGCCAATGCTTGTTTAGTGATCCAAAACACATGTGTCTTTTCACGGAGTTGTGTTGGCATGCCAAGGTAGAAAGTACTTGTGCGAGGAAAGGGAAAGGCTGAGAGCCCCTTTAGTAGAACGATTGTCGTTGTTTTGGATCAAATTGTAGAGTATTTAGTAGAGGATGTCTAACAACTTCATAGTCACTTTAGGAAGGATAGTGTCCGAAATATAGAAACCCATAGGTTGGCTAGGCGCTTTGGTAGAGGGTAGTGATATAATGAATGTTACTTCGCTTTCTTGCTTAAGCCTAATGAGTCTTCTGAAATGCCCTAGGTTAGTTCTAGCTCCTCATAATTAGAGGAGGAATAGTCTCTCCCATTTGTTTTGCCTTTAGTTAGATTAGCCAGTACCTTAGGTAGTTTAGATTTGTTTTTTTTTTTTTTGGCATTTTAGGTTTAGTTTGGTTTAGTTTAGTTAAGAGTAGCTTAGTTTAGGCTAGGTTAACTTCTTGGACTATTTTGGTCCCATTTTAATTTTCTTAATTTGCAGGGCTGGTTCTTTTTATTTTTTTTTTATTTTTGGAGATGTATCGAAGCAACCCACCCACATATTCTTCAACGTTCAAAATTTTCTTTTTCCCTTGGTCTTTGTTTTAGTTTTTGCTTGATTGCATGCATTAGAGACAATGCTTCATTTTAGGCCAAGGGTTGAGTGTGTGTTGCTTTGGTAGCTTTAATTCCTCTCTCCTAGTTACATCTTAG
The DNA here is from genome assembly GCA_037974545.1 of Cucumis variabilis. NCBI lineage: Eukaryota > Viridiplantae > Streptophyta > Magnoliopsida > Cucurbitales > Cucurbitaceae > Cucumis > Cucumis variabilis. The sequence continues at coordinate 3,432 of JBBPDI010082152.1, forward strand.
TTTGCCTATTTTTATGCATGCTCTTATATGGACATATTTTATATGCTTGTTTGACTAGAGAAAACTATTAACGTTTTTTGTATGCTTCTTTGTTTTTTTTTTGTTGAATAGAGCATTAGATAGGCTTCTTTAAAATTTTTCTTTGCCTTCTGATTTGTTTAAAAGCATCATTGTACATGCGACATCATGAATGTGGTGTTATGGATCTAAGCTTACGACTTAAACCATGCGACTAAGCTAGAGTCAAGTGAAAAGGGGAAGACTCTGACCTATGCGTTGCTTAATTCCAATAATTTATCAATACGGTACAACTTTTCCTCTCTCTTGCTCAAGTATAAGCAAAAAGAGATTTTCTGGGTAAGCTAGGGCCGAACTTGAGAAACTTATGTAATCTTTTTTATTAAAGCACATAAGTTGGTTTCGTGCGATATCTATACAATATTCAATATTCAAAGTATTAACTAATGCCTATTATTTACACTAAGTGTGAGGTGTACGAGGTGGTGTGGCTATAGGGAATGTGTATGTGATTGAACTTACTATATCTATGCAAGATGAATGAAGGAATATTCTACTATTTACACCATGGTGAAAAAGTTGAGCAGTTCATTGAGGCGACATACAAAACATGTTAATTTCATAATTAAGGCAAACATCCTTTCGATGTCTTCATCATATTTGCTCACCTTTCGGGATTCAAAGACTTGAAATTACCATTTGTTCCATTTCTCATCTAATTGAGTGTATTATATATAATTCCTCTTATGTTAAGACAAGTGACCTCTTAGTGCCTTGTTGCCATACGTAAGTATCATTTCTGACATATTTGTTAAAGGAGAATTGAATGAAATGATGGTATTAATACAATCCCTTTGCTATGTATTTAGTGAGATCTTTAGTTATTACTCTTTCAAGTAATAACGCCCAATATCTCATTCTTCATTTCAGATAGTATGCATCGAGTATGACTTTGACTAAACAAGTTATATGATACAAACAACCATATGCTCTATGCATCACTCTTACTTTACAATCATATCAATTCAAAGAACACATGCATATGATAGATAAGGAGATGAGAGAGCGATAATTAAAATATCTTACATTTATAAAGAAAACTTTAGGGCCTTCGACCATGGAGTTGACTTGTAAATACAACACCAAAAGAAATCACAAATGTAAAGAATAAGACAGGGGCTTGGAACATAATCTCTTATGTCACTGGCTCCATTTTTTCCTATTACACTGAAGGAAAATAGGAATTGAGATTATTTACATCTTTCACTCTAAGCTTTCACCTAAAGAAGAAAATAAATTATAGGGATGAAGTTGAGCTCGTTTCCACAGATTCTCACACACATGAATGAAGGAGCTAATCTTGAATTTATAGGCCTTGAGTTGATGGGACACTGTATGAGCTGTCTTATCTTGATTTTTGATCACTGCGTATGCGATGTTACGATGCCTTTTCCTTCTTTATCTGTCACTCTCACTAACCAGGTGTGAGTCTCTTTGTCACCTAGTTCTTTAACTCGTGCATACATTGCCTAATGCACTCCTTCAACTAGTAATTCTACTTTTTTTATCATTCTTCGTTAAGACAATAAAACTTGTGAAAATAGGTGTTTCATCTTTTGTTGCTTGCAAAATACTTTTATTCTATTTCAATTTAAATAATCACGCGTTATCTTAATTTATATCGCTTATTTGTCACATTATTCTACCTAAAAGGTCGCAATAACTTGTATATGTTCAAGTTATCACCTTCCTTGCATTCTATGTGCACTAGTTGTGACCTTTATTTTTATTCTTAAGGCTTAGGATTGGTTTATGGTGTCCATAAGTCTTTTGACATCCCGAAAGGCACAAGTGAGATTTATTAGGTAACCAAAACCCAACTTAAGGTTTTTAGCAAACTTTAGTTCTATGTAGAAAAAGCCTATTATAGAGTAAAAGTGAGTTTTAAAGTAAGAGTGTTGTAAAGTAAAAACAAGTCTAAGAATAAGGTCGAAAGGGATTTCTGGAGGATGTGAGAAGTCAAGGGTAGTTAGGTAACTCAAGAATTCTTTTGCGTCGGAAGTGTCTTTGAAGAATGAGTAGCTTAAACACCCCTTAAAAGAGACGTTGCTTGTAGTTGGTTGCCTGCATGCACCCTATCGTTGGTATGTCAAAACAAAGGTAGCATTTTTTAGATACGGTTTCCTCTTCTGTGTAAAGTAAGAAAATAATGAAAAATAAAAAGAAGAAAAAGGAAAAATAAAAAGAGAGAGAAAAAGAAAGAAAAAAAAGAAGAAAAAGAGAGATAAAAGTAGAATGAACGTTTGATTCCCCTTAAGACTTGCATTAGCACCTTGAGTTTAGAAAGCTTGAGGCTTGACCTTCTAAGCCAATGTAAGGGGAGATGGATTGGAGTACATCATAAGGAGATGGATTAGAGTACATCATAAGGTTGTCTTAGGTCTAGAGAGGTTTTCTTAGGTCGATTTCTTTCATACACACATGTAAGAAGGCTTAGAAAAACTTTAAAGAATCTTAATCTTACACGACATTCACACTTTGAAAATTTGAAGCATGCTTAGAATTGTGGTTTGAATGAGCTTGCATATAATTTTATTCATTGTTTGCTAACATGATTGTGTGTTTTCTTGCTTGAGGACTTGCAAGGTTTAGGTTGGGTGTCATGCCCCGCTCCAAAGGTCACTTTATGTGACTAAGATGAGGCGTGTCGCCTAGCTGCCCATCGTGCGTCTTTTCATTAGATGGCACTCCGAACGCCTAATAAGTGGAACAACTTCATAGACTACAATTGTAAACGCAGAAGTCGAACTTGAGAGGAAGAAGAAAGCTTAATTAATAAATGACTATAAAGGTACATTTGATCATTCATACACAAGTTCTCCAAAAGGGACGAAATATAGACTCAAGAATGACTCGACTTTACTCGTTTAACTCCTACATGCAATGTGAAATAACAGTGACCACTACCAAATGACGCAAGTACAAGGTATAGGAGGTGATCAAAGTTGCAAGTTCAACATTGTATGTCATTCACTACTTGGGGGTAATAAAATAAACATTTGAAGGGTTAGACGAAAATGCCTAGTGAGTGAAATTTTTTAACAGGAACTTTAAATAACTCAATTTTGCTATATTGACGCAAAATCAGTTATCAGAATAAGTATTATAGCGAAATGTAATTTAACATTTCACATTTTATCACATCGTATGCCTCTCGTATACCAGATAGTCATATCACAGAATCAACCTGCATATTCAATTACATCCTTGTAATCTTTCTCCGGCTCAAACGTTTACCATACTCTTTTGCTAAGTTACATCTATGCAGAGTAAGCTCAACGCGTATAGCAAATTCCATCAATTTTTCAACACATAACGCGTGTTCTAATGCCAGATCACACAGGTAAATGACATCTCATACTAGATCACATGGCAAGTATGAGGCATCTTATTCTAGACCACACAACAAGTATGAGACATCTTATTGAAAATCACATAACATGAATAGGGCATCTTATTCCAAATCACACAGTAGGAATAGAGCATCTTATTTTAGATCACAATATGAGTATAAGACATAATATCACTGAAGGTACAAAAGTCAACTCACTTCGAAACATAACGTAAATCTCCACATTTTAAACATAAAGCAACACAGTATTAAGAGAGTATATTATCACAACATTTCTTCTACTCGAAGTCATTCACAAAATACTTTCTTTCTATTGATAAAATCACATACGTTGGTGAGTGGAGAGCATGTTGAAGATCATACTGTTCATGGATTCGAAGGAAGACAATCAAATTTTAAACACGATTTTAGAAGCTCTTTCTTTATTTGGAAACATTTAGTAAAGAGAATCACTCATTGTTCTTTCTTAACAAAGTCAAGGTAAAACTAATTTCAAATGACTCAAAGTCTCTATTTATAGACTTCTTGGACGAGTTTTTTCATACGGAAATATTTTCTCCAACCGATGATGGAAAATGGCACAATCTTAAAATGCCACATGCCTCTATCAACCCTTATCCTAAACTCAGATTGGACGGTTAGGTCCCATCAATCATTGACCTACTGATACCTGAATCACATTACCGTCTTTAGGTGGAGTAGGTTAACTTATCCATTTGGTCGCCACAAACCTTCCCCGCGTAGGGATCCTTATTGCATAACTTATTCGTAAATTGCACTCTACTAACAGAGGTCTCTTCACGAATTATTCTTATCACAGGGCTTTCATTCGAGTTAGTGATATGCTATCAGAGACTTACATTGGAGGTCGTGATAGCTTCTCAAAAGAACTATCTTTCTCGATCTAAATCATGCTTGTTCTAGGTATTTAATATTTTATCTTAGTGTCTTGATAGGTAATCGAGCAATTGACAACTTTAGGCTACTTAGAATGCTTTTGGTGTTAAATAAGAGGCGATAGCAAGCAAATGAGGAAACATAGAGCAAGCCTTAAAGTTTTAAAGGCAAACGCTATCTCGATGACTGCCTGACACTTTTTCCAAATAGCTCTTCATGGTGAAACCCTGTGGTGCTCCTACATTTTCAGCGCATGCGTAGCACAACATGCATCACTTTGCTTGGACAAGATGTCAAATGCCACGATGCTTTACTGTTTTCTATGATTATAATCCTTAATTTTAGGGTAATTCATCATGCAAAATCATAGAGGTAGAGAATGAGGAGTTGGGCAACTCTTATCTCGAATCGTTGCACCTATGGTGGGTTCGAGGAAGCATTGGTAGCATGAGCTCAACGTGTTCGTGAAGGCCCTTCCATGGGCATCTCCTTAATCTTCTCCATACATTCTCCTTACCATTATTAATTTCTTTTGTTTGTTCTCGTTTATTATTTACTTAATTATGAGAAATTATAAAGTCATTTCCTCCATATTTATGGAAAAATGAACTTGGGATTCTAGTTTAATAGATTGAAATATTTATTGATTTGAGATTTTATAATATTGATTAATGGCTATCTTATAGTTTAATCACCTCTCTTAATTGATTATGCGTTTTCATTGATTTAATTGTCTGACAAAGATTGATATAATTGATAGATTAAAAGAAATTGTTAATATGTGACATGAAATTAGCAATCAATCCTTAAGAAGTATTATTAGGTTAGTTAGGCTTGTAAGTTATAGTCAACGACATTGTCTATTGTTTCTATAACCTAAATAGAAACCAAACTAAGTATTTAATTAGACAATGAAAATTCAATATTCGTCCTACTGCAATCCCTAAACTTAATGCTATTAAAGAATAATGTTTGATGCAGATTTGACTTAGCATGTTTAGCTAACTAGGCCTTTAAGACATTAAATTTGGGTTTCTATAATCAATTTGGCTAGGAATAATAGCGTTGATCAATTGAAACCCTTTGATGAGCATCATGTGATGAGTCCCTCTAGTCCATTAGGCTAGAACCTTCCAAAATAAGCGCATTTTTATTTTAGATTCTTGAATTTTTACTTTTATGCTTCATCTACTTTTTTTCCATACCAAACCCCCTCCATTTACCACTTTAACTAAGGACATGCATAATCGAACTAACCTTTCATGCTTAATTCATTTTGGTTTGATCTTGGACTTGCCACTATTACAACTAGTTGTTACGTTTAGTGAATTGTAAATTTTTATTTGATTTGAAGGAAGTTTGTGGGCGACTATAAGGGTCCGTTTGGTAACATTCCCGTTTCCCGTTTCTTGTTTCTTGTTCTCTGTTCCCGGTTTCCTGTTTCTTCTTTTTTATAACAAGAATGGAAATGCGTTTGATAACTGTTTCTGTTTCTTGTTCCTTAAAAAAAAATAGAAACAGAAAATATGTTTGATAACTGTTTCTTGTTTCTTGATTTTCTTTGAGATTTATTTTTTTTTATTTTATTCACAAAAATATACATCCTCCATTAAGCATAAAAAATTAAAATTATCAAACCTAAATAGGAAGGTCTTCTTATAATCTTATGGAGAATGAGATGAAGATTGGGATGTGAAGGATAGAGCCAGCGAGAGGAAGACGAAAACCCATGACAAAGAGGAGGACCGAAATCCATGGCAAAGAGGAAGAAAAAACCCATGGATAAAACACAGATTTGGCAAAAACCCATAAATTCGATGAAAATCCACAACAGAAACACAATTCACGCAAAGAGGAAAAGGAAAACTCAGATTCAGTGAAGAGGAAGGCATCGTGTAAAGGAAGACGATGAAAGGAAAAGATGATGATAGTGAAGACGATGAGAGGAAGAGGAAGAGGATAGTTGTTAATATATTTCTTAATTTTGACACTTAATGTCATCTCTTCCTTCATTTTTGTAGTTTTAGAAATAATTTTCAACGTGAATTTGAAACTCAACAACAATTGAGTTTGTATGTCAAATATAATAATAATGGAGCACAAGGCAGAGGCTAATTATAGTGTTGGCAACAAACAACAACTTTTCATTTGTAGCATATGGTTTTGGAGGGAATATTAGACCAACCTTTCTAATAATACTTCCTTTTATCTTCTAATTTGCAGGATTTACAACAATGACCAAGGTATGTATTTTTTTTATATTGAATATTTGTATTTTTCATACATAAAATTCAGTATTATACACAAAACAAATCAACATAAGGAAAGTATATACAAGGATATTACATACCAAAATTATACCTGAATTTTGGTAATTATGGCAATACCCTCCCTCAAACTTAAGTTGGTAGAGTTGAGACCACTTTGAGTTTGTGAAGTAACTAAGTGAAACGAGGAGAATGGAGAGCTTTGGTGAATACATCGGCAAGTTGATCAATAGTGGAGATGGATTGAAGATGGAGAGTGTTGCTCTGAAGGTAATGGTGAACAAAATGACAATCATTCTCAATATGCTTTGTTCGTTCATGAAAGACATCATTTTGTGCAATCTGAATAGCACTGCAGTTATCACAGTGAAGAATGATGGTTGATTGTTGTGGGGCTCCCAAGTAAGAAGCCAACGAAGCCATAATAGTTCAAAAGTGGCATCAGCTAGAGCATGATATTTAGATTTTGCGTGGAACGCGAAACAACAGATTGTTTCTTATTGCGTTAGGAGATAAGAGGATCACTTAAATAGAAACAATAACCAGTGGTTGACCTTCTATCAGTAGGATCATCCGTCCAATCAGCATCAGAAAAACTAGAGAGAACTAGAGAAGACTTTGAAAAGTACTGTAGACCATGACCAAAGTGTCTTTAATATAACGAAGAATACGAAGAGTAGTAGTGAAGTGAATAGTGTGAGGAGCAAGCCATGAATTGACTAACAATGTGAACTGCATACGCAATATCCAGACGGGTCATAGTTAATAAATCAGGCTGCCAACAAGTTGTCAATACCAGGTAGGATCGTCAAGAGGAACACCATCAAAAGCGATGAGTCGTATATTTATATCCAGAGGTGTTGATGATGTGGCAGAATCAGTAATACCAGATCGACTGAAGAGGTTAGAGTTATATTTTGCTTGAGATAAGTAGTAGCCATTAACTGAGGATGAGATCTCAAGACCAAGAAAATAGTTGAGGGTTCCTAAGTCCTTCATCTCAAAGTGCTTATCCAGGTAATGTTGCAAATCAGATAAAGCTTGAGGATCATCACCAATAATAATCATGTCATCAATATATAAGAGAAGGAGAACAAGACCACTAATCATCTATCGAGTAAATAAGGCTGAATCGTGAGAGCTGGAGGTGAACCTAAGTTGGGTCATAGTGGAATTAAATGTTGGAAACCAAGCTCGAGGAGCCTGTTTGAGGCCGTAGAGAGCACAACGAAGAAAACACACTTTCTGAGGTGGCAAAATAGTATCAGGTGGTGGTTTTATATAGACTTCTTCAGATAGGGTTCTATTCAGGAACACATTTTTAACATCCATTTGAAGGAAGGGCCATTGTTTTGCAGCTGTGATGGTTAAAAGACTGCGAATTAATGTCATTCGAGCTACATGAGCAAATGTTTCCTTATAATCAATGCCATATTCCTGAGAATAACCTTTGGCCACTAGTCGTGCTTTGTATCGTTCAATAAAGCCATCATAGTGCATTTTGATTTTAAAAATCCACTTGCAGCCAATGGGTTTCTTTCCTAGAGGTAAGTCAACATAGTCCCAAGTATGAGTCTTTTCTAATGTTTGGAGTTATTCATTCATTGCTTGCTATCACAAGGGGTTAGTATTGGCTTCCTTATACGAGGAAGGTTCAACTAGAGACATGATAGTGGAAAAACAATGATAATCTTTAAGATGAGAAGGAAATTCTCTTATCCGGGTAGATTGTTGGACTGATGCAGATGTAAGATCCTCACAAGGGGCAGATGGAAGATCTGGAGGCACGGAGATAGGATCAAATTGAGTGAGCTCAGATATGGGTAGAGGACAAGGTGTAGTATCGGCTGGTGAGTCAGAAATGGGAAATAGGTCAATAAAAGGATCCATGAAGAATGAGTGAGTACTAGATAGAGATGCATGAAATGAAGAAAAACTAGAAAACAGACGATGTTGCCAAAAGGTAACATGACGAGATATACATAATCGTTGAGAGATGGGATCCCAACAATTAAAACCTTTATGTTCAGTACCATAACCTAAGAAACAACAAAGACAAGCATGTGGTTCAAGTTTGGTATGTTCATGAGGATGTAATAATACAAAACATGCACAACCAAAAACCTTGAGATTAGAGTAAGAGTGGGAAGTACCGTATAGTCGTTCAAAAGGAGAAACATTGTGAATGACTTGAGAAGGAAGACGGTTGATGACATTGATAGAGGTGAGGGCAGCCTCTCCCTAAAATTTTTCATGGCAGGATGTAGAAATAAATTGAGCATGAATAGAGTCTAGAATGTGACGATGTTTGCGTTCAACTCTTCCATTTGGTTGGGAGGTGTAAGGATATGAGCGTTGAATCAGAGTGCCTTGATGGACAAAGCAAGAAAGAAGGTGAGAATCCTTATATTCCATCGCATTATCAGTGTGAATGATCTTAATTGTGCTAGAGAATTGTGTATGAACCATATTTGCAAAATCAACATAAATTTAATATAAAGAAGAATGGTGTTTAAGAAAGTAAATCCAAGTAAAAAGAAAATAGTCATCAATAAATAGGATAAAATATCGATAACCATTAACAGTAGTACATGGAGCAGGACCCTTAATGTCAAAATGAATAAGGTCAAAAAGTGTGTATCACATATTGAAGCAGAATTTGAAAATGAAAAAGCAAGTTGTTTTGCAAGTTTGCAATTTAAACAGTCAAAAGGACTAAATTTAGAGACATTATTTAAAGTGCCAATAGAAACTAAATTGCGGAGTTTACAGAGGAGGCATGACCTAGATGGAGATGCAACTGATATATGATGTTATTAGTGACTGGTGCAGAGATGGGTGGAAACACATGAGAGTGCTGAAGAGATGTGAGCTCAAATAATCGTCCTACCTTCCGTCTCGAACCAATCACTTGTCTCATTTGAGAATCCTGAACCTGACACCCATGAGAAGAAAATATAATGGTTAGTTCGAGATCAAATAATTGGCCAACAGAGGCTAGGTTGAATGTAAGATTTGGAACATGATAGATGTTTGATAGATTTATGGTGGGTGTATTAACAGTGCCAATGTGAGAGATAGACATGTGATTACCATCAACAGAATGAATTGGGAGAAGGGATTGAACAGGAATAGGGTAAAGGGATAAAAGCCCTATAGCATCGGAAGAATTAAATAACCATTACTCAATTTAATTGGAAATATTTAAAATACCAGTACATTGACAAAATTAGAATCAAAATTCTAAATGAAATTCTAAATAAAATCTAAGCATGCTTTTAAAGATCTAGAGAACTTACTTTTGATGACGTCTCTAAATCTACAAATTAATCTCCAAATTGGGACACCACCCATCGAAAATCTTCCTATCCTCTGGGATGGGATTGGTTTGTGGGAACCAATTGGGATGGGAAAAGGTATAGAGATTTTTAGAGAAACTATTTTATTTTATTTTTGCAGAGAGAAAAAAGTCTTGACATTTTTCTTAATTAATTCGTTAAAGAAAACTGTTTTCTTTCAGATATTTATAACTCTCTTTCCTTATTGGAATAAAAAAATGAGTAGGAGAGAATTACGAGATTCTTTTTATCAAATCTACTAATTAATTAACAATTAATCAATTAGTTAATA
>JBBPDI010082156.1:0-13653 GCA_037974545.1 Cucumis variabilis
CACGATTGGGTTGAGTTGCATAAACATAAACGAAATTTATAGCAAACTAAGACAAAGGATTAGCCATTAATTATCATGTGCTTTTTATTTATTTATTACTATTATTTTATTTTTCTCAAAACATTGGGAGACTAAAAAAGAAGTAGAAAAAAAAAAAAACTTTTAAAAGCAATGGAAAAGATAAATATGCGTGATGTACCAACATCACTAACATCATTTATCTCTTAATAAAATTAAATATTATGTGCTAAAATTGTTTTTTCAGAATATTTTAATATTTCTTCGTTATGAATGAAGTGGCGATAATAAATGTATAAAAATAAGAGATGAATGAAATGTATCTAACCTTTAGCTTCGTAAAAATTGAATTTATTTTGGTTGGAAGGTTTCAAAATCCGAGGGCCTCAAGTTCTCACGACAAATTGAATATTGGGCATTCCTTTTAAAAACAAAAAGGAAAAAAGTGGTTTTGGGTACAAACAGACTAAGAATAAAGAATATATATCTCAAGTTTCAATTAATATCCCTTTGTGGTTTAGTTTCAACTTTTTATTTTTATTATTTTATTCTTTCGAATCATCTTATGTACCTTCAGATCAGATGAGGAACCTGCTTCTGAATTAATTATATTCTTAAAGTATTTAAAATTTAGTCCATCTATATATAATATACAGTTTAAAATTAGAATTAAATTCATATAGTTTTATAAAATTAGAATTTTAGAATTTTGCAAAACCATTTCATGAGGTTTATCAAACCATAGTACAACCAAATTCCAACTTCTAAAAACTGGAGACTGTGTTCTTTTTTGTAAAGAGAAAAATTACAGAGGATCCAAATTGGTAGTCTTCTTGAATGTTTTAAATTTTTCTGTAGATTGTAATATAAGAATCATCAGCTGGTCAAGAGGCATATTTTTTAAAAAAATTTGCACCCCTTTTTGTTTGTATTAAAATAATGTAAACTTTTGATAATTTTTTTTTAATTTGGATGTTTAAATACTTCTAAAAAAATAAAATATATTTAATTTTTATTTTAGTGGTATTTTACATGAAGTGTAAATATAGTTATTAGTTAAGAGTTTCTTTTAACTTTTTATATTATTATAATTATTATCGAGGGTGGGTGATATCAGCCTTGCCGCCTGCCCTGCCACTTTTTTTTTTTCTTTATTTATTTACTCTTTTTCTTTTCTTTTCTTTTCTTTTACTTTCCTCGTTATTATTACTATTATTATGTTTTTTCTTCTTTTCATTTATTTCCATTACTGTTATGATTATTATTATTATTACTACAACTTTTAAATTTTATGATTATGTATTTTGTTTATTTTTTATTTTCTTTTTCTTTTTCTTTTTCTTTTTCTTTTAAATTATAATTATACCATATTTTGTTTCAATAAACAATACTTTTCATCTAACTCCTACATTCTTCTGTATCTTATTTATGCTTTATATGGACTTAAATATATGTATGCATGCTTTCTTTGACATTTTACCTTGTATTTATTTTGATAATCTACTATGATATTATCTTATACTATATAGTTAATTAATTTGATTTCTTTCTGATGTAGAGACAAGAATAAGTTGTAGAGATTATGAAGAAATCGGTCTAGACTTGGTTAGAATTGTCAATTCTCAAGTATATTTCATTCTTCATATGCTAAAAATTGTCTCCAGATTTCCTATATCTTTAAGTTAGATCTTCATCAGATTCTCTTCCACTTCAGAAAGAATGTATCCTCACGTTAACCACTGTTAAAGATCAATCATCTTCTTTTATGAACATGATGACTAGAAGCAACTTGGTGTGATCGACGTCCTTTGTCAAAATGTTTCCGATTAACGAGTCTGTGTGATTCGATTTCATGCCATACTCTTCATTTTCAGATTCTTCAGTCATTAGTGCAGCATCAGGTGGGTGGTACATAGTTAGATCTGAAACATTAAATGTAGAGGACGTGTAGATTGACAAAGGTAAGTCCAAAACGTAAGCATTAGCACCAATTTTCCTCAAGATTTTGTATGGACCAATTTTTCAAGGTCTCAACTTGGAATATGAACCAACTGATGTCTCTCTCGTCGCAGGTAAGCCATAACAACATCTACAACCTGAAAATTTTCATCTCGTCGCTTTCTTTCAGCATGCTTTTTGTATTATGTGTTGGCTTGTTGAAGATGTTGCTTTACTCTATCATTGATATTGACAATTTCTTCTAGCATTGTGTTAGCTTTTCTGCATATTCCCTTTTGACTAGGAATTAAATCAACTGTGCTATTAGGCACTTTCGTATAAACTATTTGAAACAGACTTAATTTAGTAGATCTATTAGGCATGTTATTGTAGGAAAATTCAGCTTGTGGCAAAAATAAATCCCATTGTTTAGGATTTTCTTTAACCAAACTATGAAGCATATTTCCCACAGTTCCATTGACAACTTTTGTCTATCCATCAGTTTGCGGGTGGTAAGCACTACTAAACTTTAGAGATGTGTTAAAACGCCCCCATAAAATCCTCCAAAAATGAATAACAAATTTCACATCTCAATCTGAAGTGATAGATCTTAATTTGGAATGCCATGTAACCACACAATCTCATGAAAAAACATTTTCGCCACAGCACTAGCATCAAATGTTTTCTTACATGGTAAAAAGTGTGTCATTTTAGACAACCGATCAACAACCACAAAAGTCAACTCCCCTTTGTGTTCTTGGTAACCCAAGGATAAAATCGATTGATATATCTTTCCAAATGTCATTAGGTATTGACAAGGAAGTATATAGTCCGATGTTTTGGGAGTGTCCTTTATCTGATTGACAAACTCTCTACCGTTGAACAAATTTTCCAACATCTCTTTTCAAATATGGCCAAAAGAAACGAGTCGTCACAAGTTATACCGTTTTATCCCTCCGTGTATGGGCTGCTAAGCCATTAGTAGCATGTAATTCCTGAATTAGTTGGGCTCGCAAAAATGTGTTAGGGATGCACAACAAATTTCCCTTAAACAAAAATCCTTGGTAAAGAAAAAATTCCCCACACCATTCGTTTGTTAAACAAGAAGCTCATATCTTGCAAAATCTGGATCATCAACATATAAATCTTTCAAACAATCAAATCCCACGATCTTTGTGTTCAACGTCACAAAAATATGAGCTCTCCGACTCAAAGCATCATTAACTACAATTTGTTTACCTGGTTTGTGTCGAAAAACAAACTGAAATTTCTGTAAATACATAACCAATCGAGCATACAATCTTTTCAAATATTTTTTAGAATCGAGGAACTTTAAAGCATGATGATCATTATGTAAGATAAACTCTCTTTGTACTAAATAGTGCTCCCAATGTTGGAAATTGCGCTCTTACTCATATAGGTAGACCACTTTTGCTTAGCTTTATTCAATTTCTCATTGAAAAATTCAATTGGTCAGGCTTCTTGCATCAAAAAAGTCCCAATGCCGATCAAACAAGCATCAGTTTCCAGCTCAATGACTTTCTCAAAATTTGGTAAAACCAGGATGGGTGTTGAAACTATTTGACTTTTAGCAAGCAAAAACTATCTTCTTCCTCAGTATCCCATTTAAATATATTATTCTTCATGCACTTTGTACGTGCGGCGACAATGCTATTAAAATTACAAATGAATGGTCTATAAAAATCAGCTCAATGACTTTCTCAAAATTTGGTAAAACCATGGAAACTACGTACCTCCGCAACATTGATAGGGGACAGTCATTCCACAATAGCTTTAACTTTAGCTGGGTCCATTTGGATACCATGATTACCAATAATAAATTATGTTCCCGTAGTGTCACAAAAATTTTACGTAGGTGATCATAGTGCTTAGTTTGAGACTTGCTAAACACCAAAATGTTGTCAAAGTAAACGACTGGTATCCAACCAATAAATAGCTTTAAAACATGGTTCATTAGCCGTATAAAGGTGCTTGGAGCATTACTCAACCCAAACGACATGACTTTCCACTCATATAACCCTTGAGGAGTTTTGAAGGTTGTTTTCCATTCATCCCCTTCTCGAATACGAATTTGATGGTAACCATTTTGTAAATCCAAGCGAGAAAATAAACAAGAACCCTCCAGTTTGTCCAATAAGTCCTCTAAATGAAGGATTGGAAAATGATATTTCATTGTTATCTTGTTGGGGCTCTACTATCGACACACATTCGCCATGACCCATCTTTCTTTGGAACTAAAAGTGCCATAACAACACATGGGCTCATACTCACTTGAATAAATTTTTTTCCAACAACTCATCAACCGGTTTTTGGAGTATGTCATGCTCTTTTGGACTCATTTGATAGTGTGGAAGATTAGGAAGACTTGTCCCAGGTACCAAATCAATATAATGTTGAATATCACAGAACAAGGGTAATTCCATGGATAAATCAGCAACTAAAACATCCACAAATTCATCCAGTAAACTTGCTATTTTTTTATCAATGACGTTAGAATTCATATTTTCCTTTTCCATCAAAATTAATAAGGGTGAAAGCACCTTTGGGAGTTGATACAAAATAAATCACTTCCAGGAACAGTCAATAATAAGGATTTTGAAAGCAAAATGGGAGTGTTGGTTGGGTCAAACATAAGGAGTAAAATAATCTTTTTGTTCCCCATTTGAATTTATAAGTGTTTGCCTTTCCATCATAGGTAACTGGTTTATCGAATTGACATGGTCTGCCCAACAATAAGTGACATGCATCCATATCAACCACGTCACATCTAACCGAGCCTTTGTACGATTTTCCAATTGAAAATTGGATTTCATAAACATCTAATACTTTGTGCTCTCCTTTTTTAACTCAACCAATTTTGTAAGGTTGAGGATGTTTCTCAATGGTAGCTTAAGATTCCTTATTAATGAACGTGCAATAATATTTTTAGTACTACCATTATCCATTATCACATCATAAACTTTCTTTTCAATAGTACATCTTGTTCTAAATATCTGATTGTGCTGTGAAGTAACTGACTGCTTGAGCAGTAGAAGCACTTTCATTTGGGTCCAACTCATCATTAGAGTTGACATCTGTGGGGATGTCAACTTCCTCAACTAAGTTGACATGCTTTTGTAGAGGACACTCACTTGAACGATGTCCCTTTTGGTTACACTTATAACAAACAATCTGATTTCCTCGAGTATAATTATGATTGTTTTTGCTAGTTTTTGTTTCTATCTTCTCTTGCTATTTAAATGCCTCTCACATGTGTTTCAAGACCATAGACTAATTTTGGGTGCTGTAATTTTTAGTGCTGATTTGTTTTCCTTTATTCCTACTATTACTTTTTCCCGGTCCCTTTCTATACTGAGAGTAACGCATATTTGCTTTGGTATTATGTGCCTCTACCTTTTGTGCTAATGTTATTGCATTTGGTAGAGATTTCATGGACTTACAAGATAATTGGTATTGAATGGTTGACTTTAGCCCCCCAACATATCTTGCCACTTGTTGCCTTGGACTTTCATTTAAATTGTTCAATGCATTAAGTCGACTGAACTCAGTTGTATACTCACGTACGCTTCGATTTCTTTGCTGGCAGTGTCGATATTGTTGATACAATACTTGATCATGATTTAAAGGCAAGAAATACTTCAAATAATGTCGCATCTTTGGCCAAGTACGTATTTTCTCTTTTCCATCCCTCTGTCTGTTTATTTTCAGCTGTTCCCACCATGCGCATGCTTCCCTTTAAGCTTATATGCTACAAGTTTAAATCTACTATCTTCAGAAATTTCCATGTACTCAAACAAAATTTCCACGTGTTGTAGCCAATCTAGAAATTCTTCAATTTCAAATTTACCATTAAAATAAAAGAGATCAATTTTTATTTTAAACTTATTGTTTTCACCTCTCCTTTGTTGTCGACGTTCTCTTCCGTACTAATTTTCTCTAAGAATTGTTTCTTCTCAAAGTCATCTGATTTTTTGCTGCTATTATCATCATTTTATGAGTTATTGTTGTTTCTCCCTCTATCATAGATCCATGTCTCCCTCCAGCATATTGTCCAACCTCACATCGACCCCCTTTGCGTTCAACCCCTCAAACTCGTGCTTGTCTACGATAATTTTGTCATTGCCAAGCTAATCTTTGGACTCTGATACCACTTTGATGCAGAGACAAGAATAAGTTGTAGAGATAATGAAGAAATCGATCTAGACTTGGCTAGAATTCTCAATTCTCAAGTATATTTCATTCTTCATAGGCCAAAAATGTCTCCAGATTTCCTATATCTTTCAGTTAGATCTTCATCACTTTCTTTATATCATTTTTCTCTTTACATTTTATCCTTAAAAAGAACTCCGACGACAGAATTCAGAAATATTTGGGAGTCAGTTATTTCTAATTTTTTAGAAGAGAGGATCAGTTCTTTGGGAGTCTGAGATCGATCTCCAATACTTTTCGTAAAAACCTTATGTGATTTGCTTAATTTGTTGTGTGACATATTTGATTTTTCTTGTTATATCGTGCACTATTTCTTATTTGACCTATATTTTAAATTTTTTGAGGTTTTAAAAATATTTTAGCTTAAATCACAAGTGATTTTGAAATCTTTTTTAAACTTTCTTTTTTAAACCATTTAGAAATTTTTTTCTCTAAAATTATATTCTTTATGTACGTATTTGCCTAATTGATTCCTAATGAAGACTCATGGCAAGACGTATCTTAGTGGTCAAAAGAGTTTTAACTAAAGTCAAGAACAATTTGACCAATGAAATTAGAAGTTCCACTTTCAAAGACTTGTCAGTTGAAATTCGTCAACAATAACTCGAAAAAGTTAAAAGGTTTATCGGAAAACTTAATGTCAAAACATAGAGTTTACAAAAACATTTGGAAGCATAGGTGACCTCCTATACACAACCGTTAATACATCGACATTGCGGGCTTTGTCACATTTTTAGGACCCTACGTTAAAGTATTTTCGTTCAACATGTTTGACTTAACTCCTATTATAGAAGAATATCAAGCACTTATTAGCCTACCAGTAGACATAAGAAATAAACTTTATCTTTATGATCAAAAGTTAACTCTACAATGGTCGCTATCAAAGTTTATGGGTGACATTCATGCATCTGAGATAAAGAAACAGACGAAGACAAAAGAAGGTAGAAATTGTATATATTCTCATCAATTATCTCATTAATCTTGCAAGTGGTTGTCTATCAAGAAAGAAGGGTTTGTCTCTCGTTGTGTTATATATGTACAAAACAATTATTTTCCCAGGATTAAAGGGTATGTAGAAGTGATTAAGATTTTGTTGGAATAGAACAAGGAGTAAATCATAGTATCCCAATCATGGTAGAAACTTTTCGATCACTAAATCATTGTTGAATTCAAGGCAAAGGAAAAGTCTTCAGCTGTGCTCTTATGCTTTTTATTTGGATTTCTAGTCATCTAAGGTATCTTAATAATTTTGGTTATTCTCAGATAAAATCCAGTAGTCCGTGGAATAATGCAAGAAACACTATCAAAGAATTCAATAGTGCACACTAGGATCTAAGTGTACCAAAATTTAGAGTTTGAAAGCAGTTTTTCAGCCATTTAGCAATAGTGGAAGTAGTCTGTAGAGCTCATTGGATACCCACAAATCCCCTGACATATCGTTGTGCGAAATTAGCTTTTATCCCACTATTGGGCATATGTAGGGCATTGCTTACTCTCTTCTTTTGGTACTACATCAATCATGGTCAAAACAATTCGTGCTAGTTGTATGTTGGCTAGAGAATTATGAATTCTCATATGAGTCAAACGTGGAAAATAACAAAATTCATGACAATTGAGGGATGGAAATTCGTAAAGAAAATGAAGATTTTACGACATTGTGAGAGTACTAAGGAACAATATGATAATTAGAGAGCATCTAGGAATGGGATTAAAGTTAGCACTATGTCAGAATCTTTAGTTTCAAGCATTGTATCAAAGAAAAATCGTGACGATATAGAGAAATTTGAAGTGGTAAAGAGAAATGAATTGTGTTTTGGCAATAGAAAATGAAAAGTTAAGAGAATAATTCAAGAGACGAATCCATCAAGTTGTTAGCGCTCAAAGAGATTTGGACAAGTCAAAACAAAGACAATTAGAGTTGGAGAAGAATAACAATTTTTTAAACATTGAGGTTATCCAAGTGAGAAAAAGGAATAAGAGATTATTAAGAACCACTGTTGACTTGCATGAAGGGACGAAAGCTAAAAACATATGCATTACAGATTTGAAACAGAAAATATAAAGATTGAATAGGATTGTTCTAGAGTTTCAAAACGAACTAAAGGAACAAGCCACAACATCTCAAAAGATCATTGCGAAGGCCGAGGTTCTACAACAATCAATTAAAATAGATTTCTTTAAGAAGTCGTTAACAATTCCGAAGGCCTGTTTGTTGATATGTCGCAAGACAAGAGAGGTTGCAACAGATGACTACACTCAATTGAAAGAAAAATATCAAGAAATATCAATAGATTTTATGATATGGAGGGATGAGTACAACATATTGAGACATCTCTACTAAAAAAACAGACTCTCTTGATGTTTTTAAACTGTTATTCTTGACGGTCTTAAAACCATCATTGAGGCTAGCGTCAAGAAAGTCGAAGTTCTTAATGGTTAATAAAACATCAATACTAATGAACGTTGACATTTTATAAGTGTCAAGTATACAAATTTTCATGACAGTTAAAAATCAAGAGTGATTGTTCATGACATTTAAAACCGTCAAGAATATGAGTGTTTATGACATTTAAAACCATAAAGAGTATAAGCGTTTATGACATTTAATAACCCTCAAGATATTGATTGTTTATGACATTTTAAAACCATCAAGAATATACTTTTTTATGACATTTAAAAACCGTCAAGCATGTTTCAATTTTTTTTAAAAAAAAAATTATAGTTCAATTATGTTTTTGTTCCTGTATTGTGCTCTCGTAGTTTTGTATGGTAGTTCAACAACAGTTTTATAAATATAAATGAACCACGAAATTCATCAAATATAGTTTCAAAACTCGAACATATATAAATAAAACTTTTCACCATATCTATATGATCATTTCTAAAACTTTGCATATATATATGGATATTTAAAATCATTTACAAAAGCAATATAAATAATTTCATCAGATTGCCACGGATTCAACTCAACATTCTAATTAACTACCTTATCCCCAAACCATCTAGCTATAATAAATATAACATCAAAAGTATACTAATCAACAATAAGGTAGTGCTCTTAAATGTACCAATCAACTCTCCTATGTTAATTTAAGAGCACTACCCTATTGTTAATCGGAGAACATCTAGGAATGGGATTGAAGCTAACACTATGTCAGAATCTTTAGTTCCAAGCATTGTATAAAAAAAACGTGACGACAGAGAGAAATTTGAAAATGTAAAGAGAAATTAATTGTGTTTCGACAACAGAGAATGAAAAGTTGAGAGAAGAATTCAAGAGACAAGTCCATCAAGCTGTCAGTGCTCAAAGAGATTTGCACGAGGCAAAACAATGACAATCAAAGTTATAGAAGAATAACAATTCTTTAAACATTGAGGTTATCCAAGTGAGAAAAAAGAAGAGATTATTAAGGAACATTGTTGACTTGCATGAATGGACAGAAGCTAAAAACATATGCATTACATATTTGAAACAAAAAATAGAAAGATTGAATGAGATTGCTGTAAAATTCCAAAACGCATTACAGGAACAAGCAACATCTCAAAAAATCATTGCAAAGGTCGAGGATCTACAACAATCAATTAAAGAATACAAGTCTCATCTTATGTAAGTAGAAAGAAAAAACAGATTTCTTCAAGAAGTCGTTAACAATTCCGAAGTTCAGTTGTTGATATGTCACAAGACAAGGGAGGTCATAACAGATGACGACGCTCAATTGAAAGAAAAATATTAAGAAATATCAATAGATTTTATGATATGGAGGGACGAGTACAACATATTCAGACGTCGCTACTACAAAAACACTTTCTCGACGTTTTTAAACTGTTATTCTTGACGGTTTTTTAAAACCATCATTGAAGCTAGCGTCAAGAAAGTCAAAGTTCTTGATGGTTAATAAAACGTCAAGAATAATGAATGTTGATGTTTTATAAATGTCAAGTATACAAATTTTCATGACAGTTAAAAATCGTCAAGAGTATGAATGTTCATGACAATTTAAAACCGTCAAGAATATTAGTGTTCATGACATTTAAAACCGTCAAGAGTATGAGTGTTCATGACATTTAATAACCATCAAGAAATTGATTGTTTATGACATCGAAAAATCATCAAGAATACACTTGTTTATGACATTTTAAAACCGTCAAAAATGTACTTTTTTATGACATTTAAAAACAATCAAGCATGTTTCAATTTTTTTTAACTCAATCATATTTTTGTTCCTGTATTGTACTCTCGTAATCTTATATGGTGGTTCAACAACAGTTTCATAAATATAAATGAACAACAATATTCATCAAATATAGTTTCAAAACTTGAACATATATAAATAAAAACCTTTCATCATATCAATATGATCATTTCCAAAACTTTACATATATATGAATATTTCAGATAATTTACAAAAGCAATATAAATAATTTCATCAGATTGCCACGGATTCAACTTAACATCCTAATTAACTACCTTATCCCAAAACTATCTTAGCTATAATAAATATAATATCAAAAATATACTAATCAACAATAGGGTAGTGCTCTTAAATGTACCAATCAACTCCTTCCCTCCATATGAACAATTCAAAAATTCACCAATACTCTATACATAAAGTTTTATAATGGCAACCATGACAAAAAAAAATTATTTAGGATTACAAATAAGTCACAATCATATGTACGAAACCAAAAAGTCAACTAACCCAACCGGCACCTCGTCTAACTCGGCCTGTGAGTATGATCTCTGTGTATCAATCTATAAACATGTAAAATAAATGAACGAACTCACAATCCAAAGAAACCAATTAACTCAAGTCTCAACAAAT
Source organism: Cucumis variabilis (assembly GCA_037974545.1). Classification (NCBI taxonomy): domain Eukaryota; kingdom Viridiplantae; phylum Streptophyta; class Magnoliopsida; order Cucurbitales; family Cucurbitaceae; genus Cucumis; species Cucumis variabilis. Next base: position 11,010 of record JBBPDI010082156.1, read on the forward strand.
TAGATGCTCCTAAAAAAGAAAGTTATTATTCCTTAAGTTAGTGTTCATGAAAGTTATTATCCCCACAAAAGAAATAGTTTGATATATAATATACCGAATCTGATATGACAATGCTTTCCCTAGTGACAATTTCCCTCATAAACTTCATGACGTAGTATCCACACTCGATGCTTCTGACTTATAGAGGTCACTATATAAAAACAACAAATTAAAACAACGAAGTAATCCTTAATGTTAGTAATCTACAAAATACAATGAATTGAAATGTCTATAGTTGCCTTTATTGTTCGCCACAAAGTTTGTTTCTAGCTTTTCTTAATGTTCTTCTATGATTGAAACATTACTATTGCTCTATTTTGCCAAGATAAGATTGAATAAATTTTAAAATATTGTGCACTGGTTAGAATCAATACTACATGACATAGAAGATGTATTTACGTGTTGGTTACATATCTTTGTAGTTGATTTTGATGTTGTCCTTAGCGAGTCAATGTAGAACACTCTATCCTCATACGCATTTATGGCAAGTAATGCCAAATGACACCTAAATATACAAAATATAAGTACTATTTTATTGTTAATGCAACTAATAAAATAATTTGACTTGCCCATAATTAAAGGATCAAGAAATATTTGGTTTGTTTTTGAGACCATCAATCTACTGCACAAGTTTCAAATTCGAGATTTTTGTGAGTTATGTCCAAAAGAGATGAACGACGAATCTATAAAGACGTACTACAAATTTTCCTTCAAACCAAGAATAGATTAATACAAATACATACAAAATATTCTAAACGAGTTACATTAATTGACTTATGACATATAGACCACCAATGTAAATGTTTTGACTTCGGTCATTTTATAAAGGTCGATGATGTCCTCTTCGAGCACAAAACTCTTTCGACTAAAACCAAAAATGTCAACAGGTGGTGGAATAGTCATACTGAAATCTTTGTCCATTACCTTCTCAGCGTATCTAAGAATCAACTTCAAAACTATTGGCAAAATTGATGTCGACTCACAGATAACTTCTCTTTCCTTAAGCATTTTTATTAAGGCTCCCTCTTAATTCAAGAACAACCACATCCAGTAAGTTATAAATATTAGACATTTGAGTTTATTAATGGATCGCGTACCTTGAAGATGCCAACTTTATTTCATTGTTATTTATATTGATCCCATCCATCTCCTTCGCTTTAGATTCATTCTCTATTGGTTTCTCCATCGATTCCACCTTTGTCCTCTTATATTTTTTTATCGAATAGTCTTGACATTCGACCACTTTCAACTTACTCTTCCCTTTGATATCTTTTTCGACTCAATCTCCTCCAAAAAATTTGGCTTCGAACAGCTCTCATGTCTAGATAATGATGTAGACAAATTTGAATGAATATGTGATTTTAATTTGCTAACACGCCTTCAAAGTTATTTATTCTCAAGTAGAATTTTCTCACGTGTTGATGTCTTTTTAAATAAATGAAAGTAAGTTAGTAAGTTGTAGGAGTAACATACCCATCGCGACCCCACGAATACGAACATGATGCTCTTTCGTACCCAATGCTTATCTTAAGACATCATTAGAAGAGTGTCCTTTGAGGGACGATGAATCTGTATTCATTGAGATCTCATTCTAAAACGATAGCAAAACTAATCTAAGTTATATAAATGTTTAATTCAAATGGGTAACCTACAAATAGTCTTTCTATTTTATGGACGACTAACTAAAAATCATCGTTGTCATACTCCCCTTATTTGTTAACTCAAGCTTTCTTTCTCATATTGGCTCGATTGAAATTAACTTCATTTGAAGCCTCCTACATTCCAATTTCATAATAAAATTGGTATAACCTTTAATAAAATTCAATAAACTTAATAATTGTGAGCATAAATTAATTCTTATTATTTTCTCAATCAGATTGGCATAACCTTTCTTTGAAATTCTATGGTTGTGTGTATTCTTAGATCATCGATCTTGTTGCAATTGTCTTGTTTCCTATTTTCAAATGTATCTATTAGTGAGAAAGTAACAATTATTGTTCCTAATGATTTTGATCAATAAACATTTTTCATACCTAAAAAGTCTCACATAATCTTGACCTTACAAATTCTTCTCAATGATTTTAATCAATAAATGAATACTTTTCTGGTGGAACTTGTAGGAGTTGCGATTCATCTTTATGTGGCATAATGTATTTCGTTGTTAGCTAGTTCTTAAACTGACGAAACGAAATGCCTGCAATTTGAATAATGTTTTTCCTAGCTCTTGGAATAATGATGAATGTGACCTAAATATTTAAAAGTATTTAATAAAGTGGACGTACACCAGAAACATTATCAATGTAACACATTGAAATTATATATACATTAACTATACTAAATACTTTGTCTTTCAATTCTATAGGCACAATTTTCCAAGACATATATGTGATAATGACATAATAATGTGTCACAGACCCTATGAAAGACTTCAACTTTGCTTCATTCTTACCAATAGGTACTCAATCTTCAATTGTACCTCACCATCTTGTGTTTAAATGTGATTTGGTTCAAAACAATGGTAGTCTTCAGATCAATGAGCTTGGTTATGTTTTAGTTGATTTAAATAGAATAGGAGACAAGTCAGACTCCTTCATACTAGCCAGCC
>JBBPDI010082160.1:0-13651 GCA_037974545.1 Cucumis variabilis
TTTATCAAACATTTTTTCTTCAATAAACTCATTATCAAATAACTTTAATGATAACAATAATAATGTGTATCTTTTTTATATATATATTTTTTAAATGAGGTATATTTGTACTTTTGAAAATTAAATTTGTTGAATTTTGTTATATGTAATTTTTTTTTATTGACTTCACATTTTTTACATTCATTTAACAAGTTAAAAGAGTCACGTGTAATACACGTGTTGAAAGACTAGTACATAATAAATAGTTTTGATATTGTAAATTAATGATTATATAAATTTTATAATTTATAAATATATAATCGAACATATTTATAGTAGGTTAGTGTTTAATTTTAAAAATAAATTATTTTTTAAAAAAAATAAAGTGTTTGGAAGCCATTTTCAAGTATATTTTAAACAATTTTTAGAAAAAAAGAGTTTAAACAAAAATGAGATTCTTGAAAAATATATTTTTTTTCTTAATTTAATCCAAACGGACTCTTAATCATGATTTAAATTTAATCTCTTTAGAATTTGTAAGATAATTGTTTTAAATGGCAAAATTATATAAAAAAATTCTATTTACAAATATTTTTAAAAAGGAACACTTGTGAAAATGACAAAATAAATTATAATAATTAAGTTCATAGCACACACACAATAAGTTATAATAATTAAGTTCATAGCACGCACACTTTATTATTTGCGAAAATGGCAAAAACGAAGCCCAACCCACACATCAAGAGGTAAAATACCACAAATGCCCTCGTTACTAATATATTTTCGATACACCTTATACACGTTTGAGACACCCAATACCCCTTGATACGGATACACCTGATACATTTTATTGATACACTTGATGCACCTGATACTCTTTGATACACTCGATACCTTTTGACACACACCTGAAATATCTTGATACACATTATAATACTCCTCATTACACTTGATTTTTCTTGATACACTTGATACCCCTTAGGCCTTTATATACTTAAAAACGTCACTTATAAGTTTGATACACTACTAATAAAATTGTTATGCTTTATTGGAACACTCAACAAATTTGATACGTTTGATGTATATGATATGTTTGATACACCTGATGCACTACCGATACATTTAGTATTCTTCACTTATACAATTGATTGATTAAATGCACTTGATATGCTTGAAATCCTAGTTATACACTTGATATATTATTGGTATACACTTGTAAACATGATTCATATACTTGATAATGATTCACTTTATTGATATGCTTTAACAATATACTATTGGTATACATGATAATGATACACTGAGTTACATCATTCATATACTTAATAATACTCTAATGAACTGTATAAATTTTGAAAAAACGAAAATCATGTAGTAAGTATATTAACGAACTAATACATATAATATAAGTGTATCATAACATTGATATACAAAATTGAGACAAAGTAAAATCAAAACAAAATTAATGTAAAAAAATAAAACAAAATCATTTGGAATCAAATTTAACTTAAAATACACATCAAAGAAAGTAAAAAAAAAAAAATCACAAATAAAGTTAAATTACTTTGATCAACAACCATTATATTTCATATTTCAATTATTGTACTATTGATATTCTAAAACTAAGATTAAGACAGAAAGAATAAATAATTTTTCTAGTAAATAAACAAATAATTAGGACTTTAAAAAGTGAGAGAATAAATAAATAATGAGTAACACATTAAAAAGAGGAAGAGAAATAAGTTATTGAAAGATAGTTTATGAATAATAACAAATTGAAGTTGGAAAAGTGAAAATTTTGTCATATTTACAAAAGTCTAAAATAATGTGTTATAATTGCTATATCATATTCTCAAAATATTATCCTAGGTAATTTTTCTTTAAAAGATTATTGTCTATCAACATTGAAATTCTTTTAAACATTAGGTGTAGAAATGAAACAAATAGATTGTGTTGATAATTCTTTTAAACATTAGGTGTAGAAATGAAACAAATAGATTAATGTAATGAAAAAATTGTCAAAAATAGTAAAATAGAAAGAAAATAAATGAAAAAAATAATGTCTCCTAATGTTTGTATAACCATTAACTATTTTTCTCTATATAGATTTGAACTTTTTTGTTTAAGAATCTATTTAGATTCTTTCAACTCCAAAAAGCTTCAATTAACTTTATAATATGCTTATTTAGTTGTTTATCTTTAATATTTTTTAAAAATAAGGTTAATATGTTATAACTATTAGTCAAAAACTTTAATTCAGTCAACATTATTTATTTAATAAATCTATATAGTCAAGAACCTATTAACATTGTTTATGACATAAGCTACATTATTGAAATTGTATCCCAAGTGTGAGAAGAAGAAAAATAAAATCAAAAGTTATAACATAATCTCCATTTCTTCATTCTTCTCTAATTTGGAATTTTTTATAACTTAACCGATGTGTTTTCTCTAATTTGGAATTTGTTATAACTTCAACTATTCTAATTAGGATGTGTTTTCTCTAATTTGGAATTTGTTATAACTTCAACTATTCTAATTAAGATGTGTTTGTGAGTGATAGTTGGAGTAGTAATTTTAGAAAAAAGATTTAGGGTGTGTTTCGTTGAGATTCTAAAGTGTTTAATTTTGCCAAAAAACTATTTTAAAAAAAATGGTAGTGTTTGACAAATTAAAATAATGCATTTTTTTTAAAAGTTCATTTATAAAATAATTTATTTTGAAGAAATCTTTAAAAACAAATTCACGTATAAACATTTATAAAAAAGTTTAACCAAACATTAAGTCTTTAAATTTTAAACTAATTTTTAAAAAAAGTGTTTAAAAGGAAATATATTATTGAAAAACACTTTGTTCTTTAGTTACAATTGATTTTGTAGAATTGATTTCAAAGCAAACAAACCTTTGAAAAATGGCTTTCAAATATTTAAAATTGATTTTCAATCATTATGTTTTGGTTCCAAAAATGATTTTAGTATTACCATTTTATATTTTATATTTGAAAATTATTTAATCAATCAATTATAATAAATAAGTTTTTTCAAATGGAAATTTTTAAAAATAGAAAAATTGACAAACTATTTACGGTCTATAGCAAAATTTTAATCCAAACCCAAAATATCCATTATTTTTTGCTATAGAATGTAAATACTTACCATTTTTTTCTATTTATGTAAATTCCCCTTTTCAAATATAAAACAATTTTAAAAAAGAAAAAAGTTCATAGGCTCACAACGTGAACTAACAAAAATACCCCAACAATTAATCGATACGCACACGTGAAAAATAGTTTTCTATCAAGTATAAACGATCTCGTACAATCTAAACGATCACTTAACAAGTCTAAATGATCTCATAGAAGTCTAAACGATCTTGTATCCTTGTACCTAGTCTAAACGATCTTGTGCCATTGTACCAAGTCTAACCGATCTTATACCCCAACTTAACAGATATTGTATCAAATCTAAACGATCATGTACCAAATCTAAACGATCTATTAGTGATAGTGGTCTATCTTTGTCTATCTGAGTACGATTGTTTACCAATATCAACTAAATCTTGTACCAAGAAGAAAAAAAGAAGATGAGAGATGAAAAAATTCTAGAAGAGAAAATGAAAAAATTGGTAAATATTTACGTAAATAATCATAATATTGTAAACGGAAGAAGAAGTAATATTATATGAATAAATTAATAATATGAAGAGAAGATTAATAAATCGCAAAGGAGAAGAAAAAGAAGTGAAAAACTGTCCGCATTATTCAAGGGCAAACAAAAAATTTATGAAAATATCATTAATTTTTTTATTATATTACACGGACAGTAAATATTTGGGTGTTTTGTTATATTTATAAAAATTAACCTATAATAAATATAAATTTTATTCATTTATTTTTACATTTGCTTTTAAAAAAAAAATTATTCAAAGGTTGGTCACAGACATTTGTTGAAAAATTGTCGATGAAAACTGTGGTCAGTAGTGGTCATTAGAAAATGGTGATAAGAGGTTGACAATTGTTGTCGTGGAAGTTGATCAAAGGGTTGGCAACAAAATTGGGGCAGAGTGAAGGGACACTCATTATCCCCATCCCCATAAGAGTCCTCATCTCCATCCTCGTCTCATTCCCCGTTTTGGAGAGTCAAGGTCGAGGATTCCCCATTTGGAGATTAGTTACGGAAAAAGTCCCAGTTTCTATTTTTAAAATTATTTTTTATTTAAAATTAATCTAAATTAATAATAATAAAATTCTAACCATTATTTATTTAAAATTAAATTATTAAAGGAAAATTAAAATAAAACAAAAAAAAGCTAACAAAACAGGCTACTCTAATAAATATATATATATATGAAATAAAATCAAAATCAAAATTTATTCGACACGTGGGCATCGATGATTAAACTAAACGGTTATTGAAAATATGATCGAAATTCTAATAAATATCTAATTTTATTATTTTATTTTTAAAATTGTTGGAAGTGATTCTTTTACGGTCAAAAGAGAAGAACCACTACTTTAAAAATTAAGAGTTATTTTTTTAATTTTTTTAAAAATCAATTTTATTTTATCTCTAAATATGATTATTTTACACAAAAGTTATTTTGACAATAATAAAATCAGCAGAAGAATTCGAAAATTAACTTCTAAGACAATATTTATGAGTTAGTGATTAGTATTTAGGTGATATATTATATAGATATTAACTATTTAATAATGATGATAAAGGAAAAAAAAATATGTATCATATAAAATCAATATTTCAGGAATATTTGATCGGGTATGGAGGTGGCAAATATATAATTGTATATGTAAAGTAGAGATTTAAAGTAAAGGAAATGAAAGATTGAAGAGAACATAGACTTTTTGAAAATACAAATAATAATAATACTAAAAACAATACGACCAATAAATAATTTTTAAAAAAAAATTTAAAAAAAAATTACAAAATTATTATAAATATATAGATACTCATTAGTATGCTAGTGTCCACAGCCATGTGTCACTGCTCTCTAGATTCAACTTCCATACTATGTGTTTAGAAGATGTCCACCCTTAGCCATGTAATCCGTCTTATGCTTGTCAAATTACTTATAAATAGTTGTATTTGGTGGATTTTTCATTTTCTTTATTTTTGTTATTTTCTTGTTTGTTTGTTTATTTATATATTATATTGTATTTTAATATTGTATTTCTCGATATCCATGTTCCGGTTCATTTTTACAACAAAAATCAATACGAAATTTTTAGAGATACACATTAGTAGCATAACATAAATTATGTTTCCAAATATGACAACTTTAAAAAAGAAAGATGATAATTAAATTCATGCTATGTTTGTAAGAGAATAAAGTAATAACATTTTTGTTTTAAATGATAAAATTGTTAAAATAATTATTTACAATTATAGCAAAATATCATATATTTTTTTATTAGTGATAGACTATGAGAGAGTATGATATTTTGATGTTAGCGGTTGTGTCACAGATGGTAGGATTATTGATCGATTGTGATATTTTGATATATTTGTAAAAAAAAATTGTTTGTTTTGTTATATTTGAAAACCACTCTTTTAGCAGAAAAATTAATGGAATGAAAATTGGAGCATTCTCAAAGGTTGAAAAATGAACCAAAATATTTACAAACCGATAGAATCTAAAATTTTGCTGTACTTTATAAATAATTTTAGTAGTTTTACTTTTTGCAATAATTTTTCATATGAAATTTTTATTCTTTTTTATATAATTCAAAATTTTAGATATATCTTCAAACTTAATCAAAATGTACAAATTGATAGTCAATTTTTAAACCCTAATATTAAAAAATAATTAAAAAAATTATTTTGTTTGAAATGAAAAACTATATTTAAAAGGTTAATTTTCATAAATTTAACAAAACACCAAAATATTTACGGTCCGTGTAACAAAAACAAAAAGTTTATGAAGTCGGTAAAATATTTTCATAAATTCTAAGTTTGCCCTATTACAGACAATTCGTCACTTCCTTTTGTTATTCTTTGCACTTTATCCATCTTCTCTTTCAGATTTCTTCAACTCCTCTTTCAAATTTTTTTTCTTCTATTTTTATTCATATTCTTTTTCTTTGTTTCTTCATCTTCTCTTTATTTCTTCTAAATCCTCTTCCAAAACATCAAGATCGTTTGGTTATCACTTTGATATGATCTAAACAATCACTTACCTAGTCAACACGATTATATTTAGTATGGTTAACACAATCGTTTAGATTTTAAGTCATTTTTCCATCTTTTGGAAAGAACTATACAATCGTATAGATATGATCTAAATAATCGTTTATCGTAGTCAACACGATCGTTTAGTGTGGTTAACACAATCGTTTAGATTTAAAATATTTTTCTGTTCGTTAGAAAAAACTACACGATTGTGTATCATTTTCTACATGATCGCGTATCATGATCGTTTAGAAGAAGAATTACATGTGCACATGTGACTGATCGATTAATTGTGTGTTTGATTGGGAATTTTTTATATTTTTTATTGTGGGCTTTTGTTTTCAAAATTGTTCTATATAGTGTAATATTTTGTTGGTTTGTTATATTTTTTTAAAAATCCTATTTAAAAATTTCATGTTTGGATGGTAATTGAAAAAAGAAAAGAAATTTAAGAATTTACTAAATTAGACTATTATCTATGGTTGTGTTGAAAATTAGAAAATGGTGAGGTCAATTATATAATTTACTCTAAATCCTATGAAATCCTACAAAAATAGATTATTTTGGCAAGAAAAAATTTCAAGTAAGAACATGATTTGAAATCATTTTGAATTTTAAAATCATTCTCATTTTTGTAGTAACAAACAACGAAATTCATTTGAAATCTGTTATAGAATGAAATCGTTGTTCAGAATTATGAAATTTCAAACAAAACATTAACTAGGTGTTGACTGCACATAGTTAAGTTAGGTTTGTAATTATTATTTGAAAAGTTAGATGATCTGTACTTGGATCTTTAGAGTACTGAGTTGAGCTAAGTTAAAAATTTGTGCAAAGCTAAGTTGAGGGATATGGTGCAGTTTTTCTAAAATGAGTTTGTATTCACTTTTGTTTTTTCTAAATGTACACTACTTTTTCTAACAAAATTTTTTTTCTATTCCTTAAAGTCTAATAAAATTTGTACCAAGTAAACATATATCATACATAAACTTTGAACTCAATTTTTAACCCTCAATTGCATAACATAATAACATATATTTTTCCTTTTCCTAGAAATCTACATGTTACAAACAAATTAAAACTTTTTGCTTTTCTTTCTTGAAAAATATAACATATTTTCACCCACACAATTATTTGAGCACTCAATGCATAATAATTTTATTTACATCTCCAAAGACGACACGTTATATTTCAATAAAACGAACATTTTTCTCTACTCCCTAACCTTCAATTTTGAACTCTCAATTAATTTTAACTCAATCATAAATGTTAGTTAAAAAAAAAAATAACAATTCCTAGTTTGCCCACTAATTGGAGGAAATGTGCAAAGGTCTATTTACGTATTCACAAAAAATAGAATTATCACTAACGGTTTCGTTATAGGTGGCCTTCATTGAAGTTGATCTCTTGAGTGGATGTTAGTGTTGGTTATTAGAGGTGGTTGTCACTGAAGTTGATCATCCAAAGTGGTATTCACCAGAGTTTTTGGTCAGAGGTGGTTATTGGAGCATAGAGTTAGTTTTCGAAGTTGGTCACCTAAAGGTGGTTAGTCAAAATAAGTCACTGAAGTTGCTTGTGCGAAGGTAGTCATTAGAGTTAGTCACTAGGGTTTTCGTTGGAGGTGATTAGCAAAGCCCCAAGTTGGTTGATGAAATTGGCTACACGAAGGTAGAAGTCGAAGTATGTCACTGGAATTGCTTGTGTGAAGGTGATCATCAAAGTTGGTCATCTGAGCTCGAAGTCGGCCACACGATGGTGGTCATTGGAGTATGTCACCAAAGTGTAGTAGTGATAGTCGTCAACGAAGGCCAATGGGTGGAACCATTTATTAAAACATTGAATGGACGAGGAATTGGAGACAGTTTGAGTGAGTTAGGGTAAGTTAGTAAAATAACCAACTCAATCCCACCAACATTTAAAGTCGATGAGGTAACATTGAGTTGGTAAAAAAAGATTAACTTATCTCAACTAATGTTGGAGTGCATTAAATGTGTCTTTTGACTTATTATATTGTTTTTAAGTTTTTTTTTAAAATTACAATAAAACAAAATAATTTGACAAAATTAGTAAATTTGATTTCGTAAATATTTGGTTAAATTTGTTATTTTTAAAAATGTTCACTAAACAAAATAATTGATTTTCAATAATGTTTGAGAAATTATTTTAAAGGATATAACACTGGAAATATTGTCAAATGAACAGAAGTAATAAATGAAAATGTTCTTAAATTTGTAAATTTTTTGAAATCCAACCTCGAAGATTGTTTCATAACAATTTTATTGTTTTCTGATCAATAACCTTATAAAAAAATTATTCTAATTGCAAATAGAACTATAAAGTTTTATACCCTTATTTGAATATTTTGCATATATAACCTAAAATAAAGGGCTTGATCTTTGTTTAAACTAATGAAAAGCTGTAATTTGCTTATATATAATATTACTACCTAAAATTATCACTTTAACTTTAAATGGTTTTTTCTTCTCTTTTTATTTTCTTTCTTCCTTTCTTCTTTTTCAGTTCTTTTTTTACAATTCTTTTCTTTGCGGTTCTTTTTCATTTATTCTTTCATTTGTTTTCACTATTCTTTTGTTTTTATTTTCTTCTTCCATTTTTTCAAATTTCTACTTTCTTTCTGTATTTGTCAAGGAGAGCATCAAATGATAAACATATATATAATATAAATAAATCGTAGAGCATCAAGTGTTGAACATTGAACATCAAAGTATCGAGCGAGTATTTAGTATCTAGTATATAACATAGACAGAGAATATAATATGAAACATAGAGCATCAAGTGTCAACATTAAATATAATACATCGTGCATCGATTAACATTTTTCAATTATAAGTATGGCAAATTTTTAGGGACGAATTAGTAAATTCACAAGATGCTAATGCAAGTCACATTTTATTTCCTTCTAAAAATTCGATCATTTTTTTTTATTTAGACATTCAATTGGATGTCATCCATATGAATCACTCTTCCATTAATTATCTTCCATTAATTATTTTATAAAAGAAGCATTAACAACAAATATAGGTACAATTGGAAGTGCGTAATTCACCTCGTCTACTCTAGATTCAAATCTTGATACTTCTATTATTAAAGTTAGGTAGTTCAAAAACGAAATGGACAAAAAGGTAGGAGTGGAGATATTATATTTGTTGTACCAAGATATTTTTGGTCCTTTTGGCTCCCCATTCTAATAGCAATGATGCCAAATGTATACTTTCAAAGTTGTACTAAAGTCAATTTGTATGGACTCGTGCATTCATCAATCACAACTTACTTCCGTTTTCTTTTTTTTCTTTTTTTTTGTCTAATAGAGATGTTTATAGGTGAGGATGGTGATTGCTTATTATTTATCTTCTCTTTTGTTAAATTATAAGTTTAGATCGGGTATCTAAACTTTCAAATTTTTATTTATTTAATCTAAGAACTTTTGAAACTTTCCAAGAAATTTCTGCACCTTTAATTTTGTATTTAATAAATCATTTTATAAATATGATTATAAATCATCTTTAAGCTTTATATGAAATAAGTTTTTGAACTTTTCAAGAATGTCTACAATAGCATTGACAGACTATTGAACGCTTTTTTTAAGTTAACATATGATTGAACTTTATGTGTTATATGACCTAACGTTTGAATGTTGTATTTAATTTCATCATTAGCTTTAAAGGGTTAACAACATTTTTGTTCCGAACTCTACAATTAATAATGTTAGTAATAATTTAATCTTTAAAGTTTAATTTAGTATGATTTATAACGTGGACTTTAATCAGCAACAATTTTGTTTTTGTACTTTATAAGTTATAATGATTTACTTGCAAGTAAAAAATAAATATTAGTATAAGCTTTAATTAATGAAATTATTCCATACAAATATTCATAAAATTGATTAGGGATCAAATTTGTTTATAAAACTTTAAGAACCTAAGTCATCATGTAATAAGGATTAGCACTTAATTTTTTACACGTATAAGATTAAGGGATCGAACATTTGATCTTGAAGCTGATATTAGTACATGATCTTTTAATAGAAACAATGATCGAGTAAGGAATTAAACTTTTTACCTTTAGGACTGGAGGCCATGTAAGTATCACTAAACCAACTACTTTACTTTTGATGTCTTAATAAATTTGATTCTTTTCTCTATTTTTTTTCTTTCTTTTTACTTAAATGACACAAAACTAAATAAATAAATAAACGAGTATCAAAAGTTAATCAAATGACCTTTCAATTAGATCTAGAACCTGAGAACCTCAAACATTACTTATTATATTAAAAATTATGTAAGGTTAAATGTGGAATTAATGAAAAATATTTTCAATAATTTATAAGTTGTACTATGCCCAAGATTAGTGTATAATGTCAGCTTTTTCTTAATGTTAGTTTTTTCTCTTCTTTTTTTTTTTTTGTCCCAAAAGTTTGCGTTAATATCATCTCTAAAATAATAATTGTAATAAGATATAAGAAAATTTATGTCGTTATTTACAACGTTTGTTCCATTGTTGTATAAGAGATGGTTCATATGATAATGAACCAACACCATCTATACAGTAATCTCAATCCTCTTCCATTGCAGAGGACAACCATACAAGGAACTCAACAACTCAACAAACCCAAAACAATATCTCGACCCTTTTCTCAGCCCAACGCCAACTCCAGCAAGGCAGTGCGCAATAGAATTGTTTATGTAGGTACAAAGTGATCGAATCTATTTAAGATAATATTTCAGTCAAGTTATTGTATCTCAAGGAGACATATAGCAAAAATTTATGTCGTTACCATACACATTCAAAGAGAGATTGAAGCATCACACATATATTTATTCCTTTTGCCAATTGCTTGAATTAAACAATGATGTTTGATTATTTTGAATGTAATGATTTATTAATTTTGGAAAGAAAGAAGCTAAGCCTCAAAATGTCAACCAAGTAGTGGAGCAAGTTGCCCAATTAGACAAATGTTTGTTAAAGAAACTAAACAATCTCATCCATTTAAGATTTTAGACAATCATCAATATAATACCCAATATTTTAGTAACTCTCTCTTATAAAACCCAAATGTGTAAATTTAACATAATTTTTAATTTATGTGAATTCAATTACTTACTTATTTATTATAGTTGAATGATTAAGTTTATAAATATGTGTGATGTTTTTTTCTTTTATGAATTTTGTTAGTATTATAAGTTTTACCGCATTTATTGCATTATAAAGGTCATGTAGTAATGACAATAGTAACAATAATAGTAAAGGTTTCTCTATGACAATAACAAACAATGGTAGTCATAACGATATGACGTAATTTTCATATATTCAATCAGTTTGAGCTCTTCTTCGTTTTATAGATTTAGAAGTGAATATCATATGTTAGTACGAATAATGTAATTATACGGAATCTATCTTTCACATTAGCATTAATTTAATTTATTATATTTTCGGTGGAATAAAGATGGAATTAATTCTTTGAAAAAAGGAAAATAATAGTAATAATGAATTATTTTTGGAGTATAGAAAATGATAGAGACAAATAAAATTGATGAGGAAGGCAGAGGCACATTAATAAAGGCTGCCTTTTTTGTGTACTGCCCATCACATACTTCCCATACTTGGTCCCCTCAACTCCAACCCCCCAACTTCCCTTTTTTCTCTCTCTTTTTCTAACAACTTCTACAAATCCTTTTTCTCTACCTTTTCTCATTTCAATTATTTCACCTCTTTTCCTTTTCCTTTTCCCAAAACAAATTCTATTTACGCTTTCTTAGTTTAGGGTAACATGAAGCAATAGTATCAACAAATAAGAAGAGGTGACACCAGACGAAAGATGAAAGGGTGTTTCACGTCGAGTCAAGAAAAAATAGAGAAGAGTTAAAATTGTACATTGAAGTAGAAGAAAGTGAGGAGGGTGATTGAAATATTCACAATTTTTTAAAATTCACAAGTATTTTTATAAGAAATTGCTAAAAATTCGTGCCTTTTATTATTGTTTTCTAAAGTTTTAAGACTATTTTTAAAACTTTTAAAAATGCAAGAGGCATCAAGTTCAATGTTATTATCAATTATTTAAAATAACAAAATTTTACACATATAAATACATATAGTAGTTTATATTAATCTATCACAAATCATCATAAATATACTGTTATAAACCATGGTTTATTTATTTATTGTATTTCCATTGTTGTTGTTATAGTGTTATTATTTAGGAAAATTGGATGGGTTAGTTACAATTAAATTTTATTACGTGTCTTATACTTTTGTTAATGGTGGTAATTAATTTCTTTTTAAAATGAACCTTTATTTCTTTAATTATAATTAGACATTTTAAAATTAAGAAATGAAAATAAAAGATTCTCTCATCTCTTCAATCTCTGTCTCTCTCCTCTTTCTTTTCCATCTTCATCTTACTGAAAAACAAATAAACTAAACAATTCAAACCTTTTACAAACTCCAATTAATTGATCAAGTTAGGAAAATGGAGACATACAATTAATTAAGTTGTGCAAAATAAAAATGGTTCAAAGTATTGGCATAAAATTCCATACAATACCATTACCCTTCATTTTCACTACAAATATTATTATTTCCTTCTTTCTTCTTTTTCTCTACTTTTCTTCCTCTTTGTTCTCCTAGTTTTTGTTCTTCGTCTCTTCCTTCTTTCTTCCATCTCTCTCCTATTTTATTATGTTCGAAATTGACCATAATCGACCAAGTTTCTTTTGAGGAAAAAAAAAAGAAAGAGAAAAAGTTAGAAAGAAATGGTCGTATATGTTTATAATATAGGAAAAGTAATGAAATAGTGCTGAATCAATATATTCTTTATAAATTAATCTTTTTTTCTTTCTTCTTGTTTTACATCTTCTAACAAAGAAAAAGAAAAAGGTATCTCATATTCTCTCTCATTTTATTAAAAATGCAACTGAAGGTTCAAAATCTGCCACTTCTTCATAGTTTGAATCGAAATTTTTAAAAGGTTTGAATTGTTTACTTTATTTGTTATTGTTACATTTTGCATTTACTTTCTTTTTATTTAAAGAAAAGAAAAAAAAAAATAGGTCTTCCTTATCTTCATGGATTTTATTAATACTTTTTCTCTTTCGAAAAACTATATTTTAAAAGTTAGATTCCTTGCTTCTTTTCTAAATTATATTTAATTTTAGGAAATATTTTTTAATACCAATTATCTTCTCTCCTTAACAACCGGTATTGTCATTCTTAAGCAACCGCAATAAGTCCAGTCGGTTTGTATCTTTCTCTTCGTTATAAAAGGAGGAATTATTTGTCATAGCTCCAAAGTTAGGAAAAAATCTTCACGAAGAAAGACATGATAAGCGTCAAATCTGTTTTAAGTTTACAAAGCTAGAGGTCCTTCTAGGATCCTTGTAAATGGACACAAAGGAGACTAACTTACTGAATGATTCCAACCAAGAGTTTAGTTAGAAGATGAATTACTCTTAGATCAAACTTAGAATCTA
>JBBPDI010082183.1:0-13648 GCA_037974545.1 Cucumis variabilis
TTTATTACTAATTGAGAAGTAGGGTGTACATTCACTAAAATACGTTCACATTTGTTTCAAAAGATATATGTATGTGTGTATATAATGCCCATGTTTTGATTTTAACCCAGGATGCTGCTGTATATTGAAGTGCATACACATGTAATTTGCCAAATAAGAAAGAAAAAAAGCCCACATAATTTAACTGTCATAATAAAAAGGTGAATAGTGTACCAACTCAACCTAAGTATTGAAATAAAATTGCAAAGGATAAATTCAACTGAATGAGTTATGAAAGAAAAAAACATTTTTTATGGGCTGATTAGGTAGAAAAAAAAATGTCGCAAATTCATTTTGTTTGACCAACTGATTAATGGTATCTCTCAATTCTTTTAATAGTATGATAGGACCCGATCTTGAAAGTATATTCTAGAAGGCTTAAGGGTAATTAAGGGAGGAACTAGATGGTTCAACTCTTTGCTTCTTTAAATGCTTGTGTTGCTAAGAGGGAAAATGATCTTTTGACTAATATTTTGTACTTGGATTCTATTGGAGTATTGGGAGAGATTGGGGAAGCTCTTTGATGGAAGTATGATTGATAGTAAAGTACTAATATTATTGATAGTAGAATAGGAACGAATTCCTTGTTACGATCTCTAAATTCGGTTCTTCTGCTATCCTCTCTCTCAAGGAAGAACAGAAACATCACTTCTAACTCAAATTCTAACTAACTTTTTTGCCCTTTTATTGAATTTTATTTATACTAACTTCTAACCCCTTCCCTGTTAACTCTCACGTGTTACTCACATACACGTGTGTTACTTCGTTTTTTCTCTCTTACTATATTGATATAAGACAGGGGGTCTATCATTACACTCCAATTATCTCTGCTCTTTGGCCTTACACTTATGATCATGAGAATATTTCTCATTACAACAGAAGCACAAGCCTTTCTCCTTTCGCAATTGAAACTTGGCATCAGATAAACGCTTCGTCGATCTCTCTTTTCAAACTTCTTATGTCGATGTTCCTCGCAGAGTAATCATTCTCATCGGCCAACTCATACCTCCTTTATTTTCTCCAGAATTCGCGTTCACATTAATTTTGACACTATTATAGGGATTCGTTACTTTTCCTCCAGAATATCCGGAAAGATTTGCTTTCTGCCGAATATCCTCCATATTCTCCACCTTTTGCACGATTCTCATCATTTGTGCCAATCCTTTTGGTCCAACAAAATTCATCTCCGCCTGAATCCATGACTTCAAGCCAGACATAAACGTTTCTTCCACCACCTTCTCTGATAAAAGTGCTACCCATTTATCGAACAAATTTCAATATTCCTCCACCGTTGTCTTTTGTTGAATGAGTAAAGATTGTCCATATAACGATCCCTCTCTCACATATCGAAATCGGACTAACAATCTCTCTTTCATAGGAACAATTTCAGTTCAATGTTGGTCCTTCAAAACTAATGGTTGCTACAGTCATTTTTTCAGATTCAGTAAGTTTATGAATTTGAAAATACCTGTCAGTGCGAAATAGCCAAGAATCGGGGTCATCTCCGTTGAATATCGGCATCTCCACCTTCTTGGACTTGTTGCGATCATTGTTATTTTCTTCATTCGCCTTCTTTTCGTCCTTTTTTACTTCACTCTCTATCCTTGAGGATCCTTCGCTTTCGTCTCCATTCTGCACCAAAAAATTCTGCATTAATAACTCGGTTAATTTTTCATTCATCGTGGATTGAACATCTCCATCTTGATTTTGCCTCTCTATATTTTTTTATAATTCAGCCAACGTCTTCTCGCTCGCAGGTAATTTGCTAATCTCTTTCTTAATACCATGTAATTCCTGATCGAACATCTCCATCTTTTCTTCGCCTCGAATTTGTATCTTTTTCTTCCTTTCTGCCCTAGATCACTGCTTTGATACCAATTTGATGGAAGTCTGATTGATAGTAAAGTACTAATATTATTGATAGTAGAATAGGAACGAATTCTTTATTACAATCTCTAAACTCAGTTCTTCTGTTATCCTCTCTCTCAAGGAAGAACAGAAAGATCACTTCTAACTAACTTTCCCGCCCTTCTACTGACTTTTATTTATACTAACTTCTAACCCCTTCTCCATTAACTCTCACGTTTTACTAACATACACGTGTCACATGTTACTTCTTTTTCTCTCTCCTACTATATTGATATAAGACAGGGGGTCTATCACTCTCAAAGTCTTTACCCTGGTTATCGATATATAAAATTATAGCCTAAAGCCTATCATTTTGGTATCAGTGCCATTGATCTGGATTGGTGGAAAAATGGAAACGAGAAACATCATCAATTATGACCATTGGAAGAGCCATGTCATTCGACACGTCAGTGAGTTGATCGTAACCTTCTACTTGTTGTGTGCCACATAATTCACTTGATCTTTGTCTTTTCCACTATTGCTGCCAAATCATCATTGTATTATGATTTTTCTTCTATTTTGTTTTGGCCACAACTTTTTCATTTGAGCTCCAATTTAGGTGATTAAAATTGCAATGGATTTGTTAGATTCACTCAGATATGTCGGTAAGAGTAAGATTCTTATTGTTCGAGGTTGTGTTTTAGGTGAACTTTTTGATACCTATTAACTTTAGGCTTGAGTTCACCAACACCATTACATTTTTATGTTAGATTTGAATTTTGGAAGAGATTGAGCCACTGTCCAGCTGGTTGGATGCTGAAAATTGAGCATGTGGGTATAAATTGGGTGAGAATCTAAGCTTTATAGATTGGGTCTTAAATACTCATTTAATTTTGGTACTAATATTGAAAAACTCATGGTTTTAGATGCTAAGATTCAAGTTAAAAGATTGTTAGTGGGCAAACCTTTCACTCATAATTTCTATCTGGTTCTCATGCAGTGTCTATATAGTAAAAATCAATATTCACAGTATTCATTGTTTAAACTACTATTATTACTTAACTATTGGTGTAATGTGAAGGTGACATGGTTGTGAAGAATTGCAGATGCTGTTGAACTAACTTTCCTTAGAGACCCTGAGAATAATGAAGGAAAATTGACTATACTACTATGTGAGATAAAGAGAAAAGATATTTCTTGGAGACATATACATAATACAATGAACTTCAAATTAAGAAGAGCAACCTCTCGGCCGCACACATGTTTGCCTTCCGGTATTCATATGCTAAAACGAATATATGATTTATATCTAAATCCTTTTGAATGCAATGTTCCTGTTTCATCCTTTATTTGAAACAAGCAACCCCTTGTTGCTTTAATGTCACACACACTCGTATTTCTGGTATGTATAATAAGGTGAAAACCATAGAATTGATTTGATTTCTAAAATCACTTCGATATTAGTTTAGTGAGGTCTTAGTTATGTGCTCTCTCGAGTAATTAACTTCCAATATTTAATTAATTCTCTCGATTAGACTTAGGCGTTTAATTTCCTAACTTAGACTCTGATAGAAGAAATGAGATCACCATTTTTCATTTCCCTAACTTTCTAAAACAAACACCAATGAGATTGCATTCCACGGCTCAACGCATTTCCATATCTTATCATTTGTATCTTTGATTTCTACTGCATTTGTACTATGAACTCCACGATTGGGAGGCCTAAAGCTTTCGGTTTCATTCTTTCATTTGTTTACTCATCATTTATACTAGTTTTTAATATTATGATTGAAATAAAAAGTTAGAATGTTTCTTTGAGAAATATGGACGTTTGCAATATTAAGTTTGTTTAATCATAACTATGGCAATGGCAGATGGACAAAGATTAGAGATAAAGGACTCAAATCTTGCTTTCTTCGTTCTTTCACACTCGACCACATGGTATCACACATACATAATGAAGCTTGAATCATCTATTTATAGGCATTTGATTAGCACGCTTGCACATTACTCTCATTTTTCAATAAATTCTTATCTCTAAGATACTACAATGCTGGTCTGCTTCTACTTTGCATAATTTTGAATGTCACATGGTACTTTGTTGATATTCTCACAAACTTATTTGTTATCTAGCAATTTGTATCATCTAGTATCTTTTTGTTCTTCACCTGGTTGGATGACACAATTGGCTTCAATTGCCTAGAACAACTTCTTCACGTTGCTTCTTCTTAAGAAAAATTAAATTTATATAATAAAGTTTAATTAAAATATAAATTTTATTATAATGTATCACCCCATATTATATTAATTCTTTAACTACATTTGAACATTTTAAATTAGAATCAATAAATAATAACCTCAAAATTCTTTATAAGCTAGAAAGAGGATCTAATGGATCTACAGATTAGAAACTATAACGATATGAGATTAAATGAACTTTTTTCACTACAGATATATTTTATGTCCACGAATGACCAACAAGTTAATCCTTCACTAATGTCTGTAACACCAGTTGGGTCAAGTTACTATTTTACCCTTAGGTTGCTTTTTAGCCCTTAAATATTAGTGCTTCTCTAACGAACAACTTGTTTACGATCCAACTAATAAACAGAAACCCTTCTCGTACCATAGAGAAGGTAGGGTTCTTTGTTCCAGTCCCGAAGACATTATTTAAGAGAACACTCATCTACTTAACTTAAAGTGAAAAATGAGTGAAATTTCATCTTATGTGATTATGTTTTCAACTCCCCACTTGGCCTTCTCCCCAAATAATAAGCTTATTGATCATAAATTAGATAATAAAAAATAAATATTTTCAAACTGATATTGTAGGGGGCTAATATCTTCCCCTACACTTACTGACTCTTATGCATATTTTTTGGTAAAATAAGTCCAGTTTATTTGTTTGTCTTCTAAAATTTGGGTGACTAATCAGACCCCGATATGATTGGTGGTAATTCCAACCTTTACACCTCAAAAATAGATTTGATAGGGGAGGGACTTCAACTACTCCGAATTGCAATGATGTTGCAACATCCCTAAAGATGAGAACAAAATTGCTCGTGTTGTTGTAACTTTGACATCCTCTAGGGTCGTTCTTAATTCTAAAGAGATGTTTTTCTTATTTGTATTCTCCATCTCATCCTTGATGAGGAGGTAGGAGAGTAGTTGGTTGGGTTGTCCTTTGTTCCGTTCTTTAGTAAGAGATGTTTTTCTTATTTGTATTCTCCCTTTTATTTTCAACATTTTTTCATTTTGAACATTTATTATTGGAGATGTTTTCAAATGTAGCAAAATGAACCATAATATTTCTAAATATAGAAAAATGTTAGTTTATTATAGTAGCGATAGATCGTGATAGATTACTATTTGTATCACAATATAAATTTATATAGTAGTCTATCACGATTTTATAGACTTTGATATTTTACTATAATTTATAGATATTTTCAACAATTTTTTAAATTAAAACAACTTTCCTTCATAATTCTACCCGTTTGACCATAAAGGGAAAAATGTATTTTTTTTCTTGATCTAAAACTTATCGTAATTGTTTTAAATTCAAAATCTACTAAAAATATTTACAAATATAACAAAATATCATCATATATAAGTGATAGATATTAATAAAAATTAATAAACGTATATTAGTGTCTATCAACAATAGATAATAGTAGTCTATCATTAAGGAGAGACAAAGATATTTTGTTATATTTGTAAATATTTTTGTTTAGTTTACAACGGTAAAAAATTCTTCCTAAAACTCGTTTATTTTGGTTATTTTCTTTAATTTTTTAAACTAATAAAATAGAAATAAGATTAAGTTTAAATCGAAACTTTTCTTTGTTTGGTTCCCCACCTTGAATCATTGTAATCAAAAGGAAAACAAAAGAACTTTTATCCACAATCGAAATAAAGAGTTTTATATTTTTAGCTGTCTTCAAATTAAGCATCCCCTAATTCAAAAAGAGAAAAAAGAAAAAAAAAAAAGAAAAGAAAAAGAGAATATGGTGATCATAAATTATTATAATTATATTAGGGCCCTTATATACATATGGACAAATCAACGATCAACATAAGGAAATTTAAATAAATAAATAAATATTATAGCCCAACTTCATAAAAACGAAAAGAAAAAAGTTTTAAGGCATGGCATGATTATAAACTAAAAGAAGAGACAAGAGCAATCATGATTCTTCTTCCTTACGTGCAATATGAATTATGATTAACAAAAACATCAAGAAATGCTGTCACACATTTCAAAAATAAAAAGTGATACACCCTTCAATAATGATATAGAGATATATATAATATATGGTAACATCTTTCTCAACTTTAGGGTCTTTTCTTATCTATGGATTGCCCTACCTAGGGGACACACTTATGCCTTAGGAAGACAATTTGGTATTAGATTCAAAGGTTAGGTTTATATGATTAATTTCGAAGTTAGGAACGCCGAGGTCTAAGTTTGATAGGGTTGCAAATTTGGTGATGATATGATGAAATATATAAATCTAATTTGATTTGTTGATGCCAAAATTTGAACATGTAAAGTGCTTAGACCTCGAATTGTTAGCAACAGTAAATTTATTTTAGTAGAAGAAAATCATTTGCATGTTAGGAAGAATGGCACATCACAAAATTAAACACACTCTAAGTTAAAGTCATGAACCAAATTTTTTTTTAGTATGAGGTCCTAATGATTTCTAAGCTCATGGACAAGTTTGTGATATATGGTATGATTGGCTTAGGCCAACCTTGGTTGAGGTCGAGTAAGTCGGTTTGGATTTGGGTTAAGTTAGCCCTTTTTTCTGGGCTAATTTCATCATTTAGGCATGACCGCTTAACCATTTGTTATCATCTTTTTAGTCCAATAACTTCTTTTTTTTTTTCGGTATGTTGACTTTACTCTTTAGTATAAAATCACTCATAAACATGATTGATTTCAAAATTCATATATCAGCTATTTATTAAATTTTAAATTACAAATTAAAAAGGCAAGCCAAGCTACTAAGATTTAAACATCTAAAACAACTCATTTACATGCTTCAGTCAAAATGAACTGAAATAACACAGTTTATGATAAATCGGACGATAGACTAAGATATAGACTACTATATTTATTTATTTGTATCATGATAGACACAAATAGTAGTCTATCTTGATCTATCGTAGTTTATCAATATTTTACTATATTTGTAAATATTTTCAGAAGTTCTATTATATAAAACAATTTATCTATAAATTAAATTTGTATGAGGACAAGGAGGGGAGAACCATATCAAATGTAACAGTGCATTTGGAATATATTTTCAAGTTTTTTATTTAAAAATAAGTCATTTTGGATTTAAGGGATTGACACCTATTCAAAATAGTTTCGAAGTGTATTTCAAACAATTTTTTAGGGGCGTTTGCAAAAATAGTATAAATTTTTTATAATATAGTTCATGTCATTACACTTTCTAAATTGCAAAAATAACAAATTTAAAAGCAGATAACCCTTTGATAGTCATCTAATAACCCTCTGATAGTCGTATGATGTCATTAGTTACTTGTCATATTTGTTATATTCGCAATATGCAAAAAAGATGTGTTATGAACTGTTTTTTTTTTTTTTGTCATTCGATACAATTTTCCTTTTTTATATAAAAAATATTTAAATAAGAATGAGTTTTTTGAAAAATACTTTATTTTTTCAATATTAATCTAAACCGATCCTAAATTCTAAGATAAAAGTTAAGCTTACAAAAAAGGAAAAGTTGTTCAACTTAAATGCTTATTCTTATTCTAGTCACTAAATTTTTAAGGTTGGATTTACTATGGCCTCTAAACTTTCTAAATATCATCTTTACTTCATTTTGGGAAGAAAAAAATAATAAATTTTGGCTTCAT
This sequence comes from Cucumis variabilis, assembly GCA_037974545.1. NCBI lineage: Eukaryota > Viridiplantae > Streptophyta > Magnoliopsida > Cucurbitales > Cucurbitaceae > Cucumis > Cucumis variabilis. The sequence goes on from JBBPDI010082183.1 coordinate 7,780, forward strand.
CTTAAGTCCACTTTATCTCATGCCTCTCTAACTTATTTGGCTTTATATTTTATATTAATATTAACTTACTAGTACACATACTCGAAACTCTTTGTTAAAATTAAAATAAAATCAGATTTAAATATTACTTTAGTTTTTATATATTTTTTAGTTTGATTTATTTTAGTGAAGTCTATTTTGATCCATGTATTTTTAAAATGTTCATTTTGATCTTTATACTTTTAAAATATTCATTTGAGTTTTTGTACTTTCAACTTGTTGGTTCAATTTGACCTTGAATTTCAAACATTGACCATTTTGATCTCTTAAAAGTGAAAAGACCAAAATTGAACCAAAGTTAAGTTAAGATTTTGTGTGGACCAAATGTTTAGGTTAAAAAGGGCTAAGAGGAAAGAAACTCGAATATTATTCTTTCTTTTTTTTTTAACGGGAGAAGTATTTATGTAACATCACTATGTGGGACCCTCTCAATAAAAGTTGAAAAATGTAAAAAAGATGTTAGAACATTTTAAAAAAGAGTATTAATATTTATACTTTTCAAATGTGCATCCAACTTAGTAGTACTCTCGTCTAAAGAACGGTTAACTACATACCAGTTATGATGCGATCAAATGTATTAGTGGTGGGTATGATTGCACCTAGAGAAACTAGTATTTGAAAAAAGAAAAAGAAAAAAAGAGGAGTTTTGAAAAACCAAAAAGACCTTTTACGTTAGAACTAGTCATTTTTTCAAGATTTTCTATGCTTTTAATATATTAAATTTAGACTTTTTTCAATTATTCAATTTTTATTGGCTAATGTAAACTTAATGGATGATAAATTTGTAATCTAGTAAAAGTTTAAACATGAAAGTATATTAGGCTACGCATAACATATGAATTTTTTTAGTTTCTTAGAGATTAAATAAGGAATTAGAAACTTTACCCTTCTTTCTCAAGTGATCTAATTTATCATCCAACTTTCCATATCATATCGCATTTGGCCTATAAACATATTATCAATCAAAATGATAACATTTACTTGTGAGAATAAGATATATTAAAATGTGAAATAATGACCAAATTTAAAGGGGAACAAAGAATTATATGTTTAATTACAATAGCATATAGTAAAATAGAAAGATTATGTAATTAATAAAGTCCAAGAAAATGAAAAAGGAATTTGAAACACAAGACATGATTGCAACAACAAAACTGATGTCCAGCTAATCACAACTTTGAAACAAAAGAAAAACACCAATTGGATCAAATAACTAAAAAGTATAAGGAAGAAAAAATGAAAAAAGACTTAAAGGAGAGGGTCCCAAAACCTATCGCACGTGCGTATCATGTGTCTCTTTGTTGTCTTAAAAAGAAGAGGATTTTAATTATGCATTTGTGTCGGATTGCCAAATGCAAACATCTCCATCACCAACACACCACATCACAATAACCTAATTAATCATAAAAACTTCAAAACAAATCAACTTCCTTTTTTCCTTCTTTCACTTTTTAAATAACAAGTTTTTGGAAGTTTATATCTATTTATATCTATTTAAATAAAAACAAATTATATCTTTAGATTTCTAAATTCTCATTTTTTTTATTAGATTGGTATGGTTTAGTGGGATATTTTAACCATTTAAACAAATAAAAAGTTAGCTAAACCTGTGAAAACTAGGGTTTTGTGTATGTTGGTAGGTCTTTGAGTTTGTTATCTAACACTTTGAATAATCAAGTACAAATGTTTAGAGAAGTGTGATATAAATTCTTTAATATATGAATTGAACTATTATCTCTAATAGTAAACTATTACCTTTCTGCCTATAAACGTAGCCAATACGTTGAACCACTCAAATTTTCGTATGTATATATATATATATCTTTTAAGCTTTTCTGTTTACTTTTATTTTTCATTTCCATGACATTATATGTTTCGTCCCAATCTTCTATTTCTTTCATTCAAGAATATTCGAGAAAAGATGGAACAAAAAGAAAGGTTCTCAAGATGAACAAGATATGTAAGTTGAGGAGGGAAATCGGTTTTGAATTATTTGATTTTATGTTTAATTAATCTGTACATCTTTAAAAGTGAAAATTAAAATGGTACAAAATAACCTAAAAATTAAAAAGTTTTCTATGTGACTTACCTCCTTTTTATAAACTTGTTTATTATTGACATGTGAAATACCATTTTTATACTCAATATTAAATATTCTTTTCTTTTGTATTTTCTATGTCTCTTGCTCTTCCCCTCCAACAACATCAAAACTAAAATTCAAACACATTTAAAACTAAGGATGTTTTAACATTTTATGTTTACTTTGTATATGATTGAAAAGTACGCCAAAAATCCTATTAAACTGAAAATGAAGTTGTATCAACAAAAATATGACAAAAATAAAATTTTCATTTTCGCAAAAAAAATGTGTGACTATTGACACCAGCCTACACGATCTCTTAGTATTTGCTGAGCGATTTCTTAGTATTTGTTGATCAGTTTATTAGTATTTATTGGACCACACCCTAATAAAATTTGGGAGATCATTTATAAAAAGTTGAGCCATCTTTTAATAACAGTTGGAAGATTGTTTTTCAAAGCTTAATAAAATGTTGTTTCTCTTTTAATAAAATATGAGTGATATTTTAATAAAAGTTGGGTGATCAGAAAGACAATAACAAAAAAAAAAAAGGAAGGACAGAGAATAAGGGAGTAGTATTCCTTTTAAAATTGGGGTCTAAATACGACATTTCTCGTAGCAAAAAGGTCAATATTAATAAAGATTTTAAAAATACATCGGTCATATAGAAAAGTTCTTTATTTTTGGGTCATTTAATTTTGTGAAATTTTCCTTTAAAAGTATTGAAAGTTTTAATGCTAATTGATTTAAGAAAATTATTTTAAATGACATATTGGTGAAAAATTTCAAATATAGATGTTTCTATCGATGTTCATTGTCATTTTTTTTCCGTATATTTATCAATAAATTGAGTCATTTTACTATATTTATAAAATAATTCATTGATTTATGTTTGATGTAAATTAAAATTTTAATAATGAAACTATTCAAATTTCAATTTTGTGTATGGTAACAAAATTTAAGAAATTTAAATGTTTAGTAACAATTGTTTTTAAATAAAGTAAAATGAACAAAAATACTTAAAAGAAATATAGAAAAATATCACAGCCTACTATTTAGATTTATTTATATTAATAATAAATAAATATTAGTCTATCGTAGTCTATAATTTGTAAATAGTTTTTAAAAACTCTATCATTTAAAATAAATTTTCATAACTAAATTTACAAATTTAGTAGAGACCAAATTTGCACCGAACTTCCAAAGAAGAGATGTAATTCCATCCCTCATTTTGAAGTATGCATCTAAAAGTGGTTGAAAATTGTTTAAAAAAGGAAAGAAAGAGAGAAAAGTGGTTGAAATTTGAAGCGGTATATGTTCTTTCTTTAGGGAACACTTCACCGTTTCTTTTTTAATTCATGCCCTTTTAACTACAAATAAAATCAAAACAATATATATAATAATCACCCAAAGTGTTTTAATTTGTTAATGAAAACAAGTTTGGAGATGCTTTTTATTGGATTAAGTTAGGTAGACTATGTTTTTATAATCACATATAGTTATATGCTATATTAAAAACAAAATTAAAATAAGAAACAAAAATGTTATAAAATTGCTCTTAAGTTTTTTGGGATTCCAACGTTTGAATCCTTTTCCTCTCCCAATTTCCTTTTGTTGAAAAAAAAAATAGTTATTGTGGGTAATTTTTAGACTTAAAAGAGCTAATTAGACTTTTGGCTCAAGAAGATAGATCGAATTTCGTCAAGGATAAGGTCTAGGTTGAGCCTTGAAACTTAAAAAACGAGTCATGCCAAATGCATGTTATGACCCATTTAGCACAAGAGATTATATTAGGGATAGTTGGACTCGTAAATATAACAATTAGATTCAAAATAATTAAGTATATAACAACATTTTAAAAATTATAAATATAAAAAAATCTGTTAAAGTCTATCAATGATAGCGAAGTCTATCATTGATAGACCATATTGCAAATATTGCTCATTGATAAAATGTTATAGAAGTCTATTAGTTATGAACTTTGCTATATATATTTGTAATTTTTTTAAAATGTTGTTATATATATATATATATATACACTTAATTATTATTCCTAAAATTGTTATCCATTATAATTACCAATTATATTACCTAATATGACTAAGAAACTCAGGTAGGGACACCCCTTAGCAGAATTCCATTATAAATATACATCATTTTAAGACGTTAAAGGAAGTAAGTCTATTCTAATACTTGAACTCTCTACTTAATTAGAACACGTACACGTCTTTTACTTAAACATTAGAAATTTTTTGGCAAACGTCACATCCATTGTGTAGATCTTTTAAATTTACAAGTCACATTCTTCTTGAAATTAAACATTTATCGTTATTGTCGAGTACATTTTTACTTGGCCAAAATTTAACATCAACGAGATTGATTAGGTTTCCTTATCCATATTTTTTTGCACGAAGAGAAGTTGTGTTTCTTCCTAAAAGAGTCGAACTAATGTTATTATTTCCTTTCTTAATAAAATCACATTGGAAAGATTTTGTTTCCATTGGAAAGATTATGTTTCCTTTTGTATTTTATGCATGGAGATTAAGTTGTGGCCAATGTGTCTTCCTAGAAGTGTCCAAATGTTATTTATTTCCCTTCCATAACTAAGGGAAAATTAGCTGGTTTCCTTTTGTATTTTATATGCAAGAGGTTATGTGTTTTCTAAAATTGTCGATAAATTTTATTTCTTTCCTTTTCCTAATGAATAATGTATTTGAAGTGACTTTTTTTAATAATTAAATAATTAGTATTTATAACTGTAAAAAAAATATTTAAAAACATTTAAAAAATTAATCCAAATAAATCAAATCACGTTTATAAAAATGAGACCAATTACTATTTTTATTGTTGGTTTTGAAAAGAGACCGATTACTATTCTTATTGTTGGTTTTGTTTGATTGAACTAAAAAAATCAAAATTTTGAAAGTACATTTATCACACTTATGATATATAATTTGAAATTGAACAAATTCTCAAAAACCTATTTAGAGGACTCTTTGAATTTTTTTTTTCTTTTTGAAAGTTAACAAACATAAACAAAACAAAGTGAAAATTAAAATCAAAACCTATCCCCAAAATGCCATATTATATTTTTTTTCCAAAGGATAACATGCATTAATGCATTGATGCTAGATCAAATTTGAGAACCATTTTTTAAGACGGTTTGACCAATGATTTTGTTTTTAGTTTTTAGTTACATTTTTTATATTTATACTTGTTTTCTCTCGATATTTCCTTATACTATGATACTTTTCATTTTTCTCTAAGAAACGTTTAATTGTAAGGTAAAATGTAAAACAGAAAACAAGTATTTAATTTATTTTTTAATTTTCAAAATTTAACTTGATCATTTTCAAAACAATGATAGAAATTAAATAGATAACATAACATATAAATTTAATCAATAAAACTATAATTCAAACAAGAGCTTAGACCATGTTAGATAATTGTTTCGTTATTTTTTTTTAAAAAAAATAGGTGTAGTCTGGACTGCACTCATTTATTAATTGTACAACTTATACTGCGTCCAATTGAAAATTACAATGTAGGTTCACAAAATTGAACCTAGGAATTATTACTCTTTAGAAATTAGGCTTTAAGCATGTGAATCATTCTTAGACAATTTTCACATACAAATAATATGTATTTTTACCGAAAGGACCTTGATTTTTTTTTTTTATTATTGTTTTTATAACATTACTAGTGTGGAAAGTAATAATAGCATACATAAAGTTACAAAAAAAAAAAAAA
>JBBPDI010082188.1:0-13648 GCA_037974545.1 Cucumis variabilis
TGTTGTTTAAGACTAATTAAAGGAGAGTTATTGGTGGATAATAGGAATTATGCCGCCAAAGAGAGGTGCACATAGGGGAGGTAGTAGAGGTCGAGGTAGAGGAGCAGGGCGTAATCAACTTGCTGAGGGTCAAGCTGAACAACAAATTCCTGTTGCACCTCTAACTCAAACTGATTTGGTTGCACTGTTTGCTCACATGGAGCAGAGATTCACGGAGCTTGTGGCTGCTATGGCTCAGAACCAGCAGGCACCAGTGGTTTTGCCTGTACCAGTTGTTCTGCCTGCACCAGCGGTTTTCCCAGCACCAGTGGTTTCCCCTGCACTGGTAGCCTCCCCTGCACAAGGACCAACTGTACAGCAGCCACAGATAGTACCAGATTAGCTTTCTACCGAGGCTAAACACTTGAGGGATTTTAGGAAGTACGACCCTCAAACTTTTGATAGGTCACTAGAAGATCCTACCAAGGCAGAGTTATGGTTGTCCTCTGTGAAAACCATATTTAATTACATGAAGTGTCCAGAGGAGCACAAGGTTCAATGCGTTGTTTTTCTTCTCAGAGATAGAGGTGTCATCTGGTGGAAATCCATGATGCGCATGTTAGGTGGAAATTTAAACCAGATTACTTGGGACCAGTTTAGGGATTGCTTCTATACCAAGTTTTTCTCGGATAACCCTAGAGATGTTAAAAGCCAGGAATTCTTGGAATTGATGCTAAAAGCCAGGAGTTCTAGTTAATTGAAACTCATCCTAGGCCACAAATCTATCTAACTTTATGTTATAGGGCACAAATCCTCCCACTGCCATGCTTAATGGCTAAACTTATTTCATGTTTTGCTTCTTAATGTTTTTCTGTAATTTTATTTGAAATATAAATAAAGAGTCTTATTAGAAAACGTTTCTAACTTGTAATTAAATTTTTGTATATTTCAATGTATCTAATAATAGAAGCTTGAAATTTCATCAATGCTTAAAAACATAGTTTTTATCTCAGGTTGAGGCAGTGGCACAATTTGGTGCTGTATTAAGGCAGTGGCACAATCCTAATGACATTTCAATCACCCAAACAACCCCTATATGATTTTTCAAAAGTCATCCCAAATGCACCTAAAAGTAGTTTAATTGAATTGAGATAGTTAATGTTTTTTCTTCTCTAGTTATTCAAATTGCTTTTGTTGTTTGTTGTGTAGACTTTCTGCTGATTTGCTCAAACTCAAAAAGGTACTTGTTGTTGAACAAGTTATTGTATCTTTGGGATTACAAGCAGTGAGGGATTCTCTTGTTGGGATAGTGGACAAGAGAGGAATCTTTGGAGGTCAAAGAAAAAGAGTAAATGTTGGGTTGGAAATGGTTATGGAACCTTCACTTTTGATCTTGGATGTACCTACATTTGGTCTTGACAGTTCTTCGTCACAGTTACTTCGAAAAGCATTTAGACGTGAGGCTCTTGAAGGAGTAAACATTTGCATGATTGTTCACCAACCAAGGTAGGCGACTAAGAGAAAAGATTTAACTTTGTATATTTTTAAATGGTCTAAATCCTATTTTGGCCTCCGTTCTTATTTTTTGTTTCTTTTAATCCATACACTTTTAACTTTTATCCATTTTGGTCTGTTCTCTCTAGAATAAATAATCTTTTCGGTTAATTTTTTAGTGATTAAATATATGTTTTAGTTTTAGAGTGATAATTGAAAATGCATATTCTAAATAAAAGTTGATCATAATGAGCTGATGGTTTAACCGAATTACATGGCACTGGGATGTCTAATTTATTAAAGGATAGGCAAAACAAAGTATTCTGATGTAACAAATTATTGTTTATATTTAAAACTTAATTATTGTTGCATAATTATGTAATTTAAATTGATTTTCGATTTTAATTTGCTAATGCACATTATTAGTATCAAACTTAGGGAACAATAAAACTTTCTTTCGTGGGAGCATTTAATTTGTTGAGACTTGAGTTAATTGGTTTGTTTGAATTGTGAGTTAATACATTTATTTATGTATTAGATATTATAGGTGAATTTTTTTGTTGTGGCTACTATTTTGAAACTTTATGTATTAGATAATATAGGTGAATTTTTTTCAATTCTTCATAGCTAGATTGTTTTGTGATAAGTTAGTCAATTAGGATGTTGAGTTGAATTTGTGGCAATTTGATGGATTTGTTTACATTGTTTTTGTAAATGTTTTGAAATATTCATATATATGTAAATTTTTTGAAATGATTATATATATATATGGTGAAATGTCTTATTTATATATATTCGAGTTTTGAAACTATATTTAATGAATATCGTCGTTCATATATATTTATGAAATTGTTGATGGACAACTATAAAGGACTATGGGAGCACAATACAAGAACAAAAATATAATTCCATTACAATTTTTAAAAAAATCAAAACATGCTTGACGGTTTTAAAATGTACTAAACAAGTGCATTCTTGATGGTTTTTCAATGTCATAAACAATTAATTTCTTGATGGTTATTAAATGTCATGAACACTTATACTTTTGACGGTTTTTAAATATCATAAACACTTATTTTTTTGACGATTTTTAATAGTCATAAACACTCATATTCTTGACGATTTTAAACTGTCATGAAAATTTGTATACTCTTGACGGTTTTTAGCTGTCATAAAAATTTGTGTACTTGACATTTTTAAAATGTTAACGTTCTCTATTCTTGACTTTTTTTTATCAATCATCATGAACTTTCTTGATGTTGGCTTCAATGACAATTTAAAACCGTCAAGAATAATGATTTTTGACTATTTAAAAACGTTAAAAGAGTCTACTTTTGTAGTAGTGAGATTTCAAATGGGCCACACTACGATTTTAAGTATTTCAAGTTAAAAGCCTTTGGTTGTTAATTGTTTAACGGTTCCATGTCATGTGTCAGTTGAGGTTGTTCAAAAGGCAAATGACTTCGATTGACATCATGCCATGTCTTGGTACGAGCAAGCAGGTGCTAGGGCAGGGTGTGATAGCTGACTTCAGTCCTATGAAGTCACATCACTCCAACTACCATTTTTATCTTCTAGTGAGCCTTCCTTGCGTGATGACGTGGATCCTCATCTGAAGATGTTATTCACCAAGCGAGTTCCTATGAAGATGTTGATCACGTTGTCTGTGCGCGAGATGTCCTCAGTGATTTGATCATTTCTTGTCCACTTATCCTACATTTGAACATGAAAATCACGTAGAACAAGCATGACACTTATGTAAGATGTATTTCTAAATACTTGTGCATTTACAAAAAAAGTCACACGCTTTGATCATCTTCTTATGTTTTTTGACCTCATTATTCAAATAAAAGGGTTTATAATAACGGGTATTTATGCACTTCTTTTGGACTAGGACTTAATGGTTTCGTGTGATTGCAATACTTCACCAAGTCAGGTTATTGTGCATAATTCACTCACCATACTCTTTGTAAAGTATGCTTCAATTATAGACGATAAGTCATGGGTCATGATCATAGCATGTGAAATACTCACAATGTACCACCTCATCGCTTAATTCATAAATTCTCGTTAAGTAAAGTTTTCCTATTGCTTGCCCAAGTGCAAGTGAAATAGTAGGTTATTTGGATGATCAAGGGTCAAACTCAGGGAATTATTTACAGACGTTAGTTTTAGGATTCATATTCATTTGGGCGAGTTGAATAGAATTAAAGAATAACAGATGTAAGAATTGTATCAAGGGAATAAAGGTAGGAATGTCCACGTGTTACTGTTCGAATAAGTAGAGAGATAACTTTGATGCGATCTAACTCACTAAGACATATTTGTGATTAAGGCATGCTTCTCTCGAAGTCAAATATGTCACACATGACTACTTTTCAGAGATCCATTGACGAAATATGGCTGGATGAGTTATATCTAGGAGAGACCACTTATGAATCCTATAGTATTTCATAATTAATGAATGCTACTTCTCGGTATCTACTGTCCACACTTGCCCACCTTTCGAGATACAAATGTTAGAAATACTTTAGCAAAGAGGTAAAGTTTCTCTTCACGCTGGCTAATTAGGTTCTAGCTACTTTCTCTCTCGGGTAGTTAGAAACTTATACTGACCAAGTAGTGACAATAGCACAATTAACACGTGTAAAATTTATAAGCAACTGCTCTTATCATGATCTATCATCTATCCAAGCTACCAATAACACGTTAACTTGTAGAAAGAAGAGAATTGTTGGACTAAAAGACTATGTTTGTATAAAATTACAGAGAAAGTAGGTCATAGACCTATATACAATATGTACAAGATGAAGTATGAAATATAAAGGAAACAACAAATGGAAGGCAGAGAAAATGGATCATTGTTACAAGTTAGGGGATCAACATATATTGCTTTCTTCTCCATCACAGCTACTCACTCTCTAAGTAGCCTGTTTGGGCTCTCTCAAGATCCATTCAGACCTCATTTGGTCTATTCAGGCCTCCTTTTCTTGATGAAGACGAAGTGCTTGTATAGGTAGCTTTTTGGCAAAAAACTTCTATTTCTCTGAGTGTGTCAACATTGTCATCTGGCCCTGTGAGGTCACATCATCCCAACTACCATCCTTGTCTTCTAGTGAGCTTTTCTTACGTGATGTCGTAGTTTCTTATTTGTGGTTGTTAATCATCAAGCTAGTTCCCATTGCATAGCCTTTGCGAGAGATGTTCTGTGTGATTTCTTCTTTCTTCTTTTCCCACTTATTCTACGTTAAAAAATGATAATCGCATAAAACAAGAATGATACTTATGCAAGCTATATTTCTAAACAGTTATGGGTTTACAACATAAGTCACGCATTCTGATCATCTTTTTATGCGTTTTGACCACATTATTCTAATAAAAGGGATTCTAATAACATTCATTTATGCACATTATCAGTGAACTGGTAACGGCTTCGATCTTCGTTAGGTCCATAGAAACTTCCTCATTGGGTACTACAAGGCCAAGGAAAGACACCTACTTCAATCAGAACTCACATTTGGAAAACTTAGCATATAGCCTATTGGCTCAAAGAGTCTCCAACACATGATGCAAATGCTCCTCATGCTCAGCCTCTGCCTTGGAGTAAACCAAGATGTCATTAATAAAAACTATCACAAAAGTGTCTGACAAATTCTTAAACACTTTGTTAATCAAATCCATAAATACAACACAAGTATTTTTCAAGCCAAAAGACATTACAATAAACTCCTAATGTCCATATCTGGAACAAAAAGCAGTCTTAGAAATATCACTATCTCTAATCCTCAATTGGTGATATCTTAAATGTAAATCGATCTTAGAGAACACAGTGGCTCCCTGCAATTGATCAAACAAATCATCAATCCTAGCCAACGAATATATATTCTTGACTTTCACCTTATTGAGCTCTGTATAGTCAATGCAAAGACGTATTGACCCATCTTTCTTTTTCACAAATAATACTGGTGCTCCCCAAGGTGACACACTAGGGTTCTACCTTTAGACTCATATGCTGGACAAAAATTGAGAATATAAGGACTCTGAGTTAAATAATACTAATGCAAAGTGCTGCAAGATTGGGAGCGTACCTGTCACCACTGTGTCAGCTTTCTGGTTGGAGACAACCCCGAACGATTTCTGAGGGCAATCATCAGTGATGTATCCTGGTTGCCTACACTTGAAACATACTCCACTCCTTGCTAGACACTGACCTGAATGAGGCCTTCTATAAGTACGACACATGGGTAATTCCTTCAAAGTTTTGCCTGCCTCAGCAAACTGCTGTAGGTGCTGCTGGAACAAACTATCCGATCTCAAATTCTTATGTGGTGCTACTATAGGCAGCTGCTCGTTTGCTCCTTATCTGAATCTTTGACCAGGTCTAACCTCTCATGCATACTCATATCCACTGCCATACACTGTAACACCCCAAGAATTAAAGTAAATTTTAAATTAAATTATCTTGGTTTATTAATTATATTGAGTTTGGTGAGTGTTAAATTTGAAGAGATAAAAGCCCTATGGCAGCAGAAGATTTTACAGAACCATTACTCAATTTAATTTGGTAATCCCAAAATACCAGTATATTGACAAAACTTTAGAATCAAAATTCTAAATAAAAACTAAGCATGCTTTTTATTTAAAAGATACAAAGAACTTACTTTTATTGACGTTTCTAAATCTGCAAACCATTGAATTGGGACACCACCCGTCGGAGACCTTTCTATCCTTTTCTATGACGTCTCTGAATTTGCAAACCATTGAATTGAAACACCACACATTAGAGACTTCTTATCCTCTAGGATGAGATTGATTTGTGGGAACCAATTGAGATGAAAAAGAGTTTAGTGGTATTTGAGAGAAAACTCTTTTATTCTTGTAGAGCACAAGTCTTAACTTTTTTTTCTTGATAAATTCGTTATAGATAATTGTTTTCTTCTAGATATTTCTAACTTTCTTTCCTTCTTAGAATAGGAGAAGAAATACGAAAAAATCATTAGATTCTATTATCAAATATAATAATTAATTAACAATTAATCATTTAGTTAATAATTAATTAAATCATATTTAATTAATTTTTCATTCAAATTTTATTTGAATGAATATCTCTCCAATTTCTTATAAATTTATATTAATATAATTAATTAAATCATATTTAATTAATATTTCATTCAAATCTTATTTGAATGAATATTTTTCCAATATTTTATAGATTTATTATAATATAATTAATTAAATCATATTTAATTAATATTCATTCAAAATCTTTTTTGAATGAATATCTATGTAATATCTTATAGATTTAATTAAATCAATTTTAATTAAATAAAACTAAACTATTAATTAATTCTTTAATTATTTAATAGCTAAATTAAATATCTTATATATAACTTAAATTAAATTTGAAGCATATTCAAATACAAGTTCCTCTTATAACCAATAATTTTAATATGTATCAAATTTATATTAAATTAATATTTGAACTCATTCAAATATTTTATCTCTCATAAATTAAAATTGAATCATATTCAAAATTAAATTTATATAATAAAGTTTGATAAACTTTATATTATAATGTATCACTATACTTTAAACTAATTCCAAAAGTAAATTTGAACATTTAAAATTACATTTAATATAAATAAATTTGATGAGCCTTTAAGAGCTAGGAAGGAGACCTAATGGACCTATAGATCAAAAGCTACAACGATCTGAGATTAATTTGCTAAACTCATTAACCATTTTAATCAATATTTGTTAACTGTGTGTACACTCCACTAAAGACTTACAGTTGAACTCTTCTCACTCTAGATATATTTTTGCATCCACGAATATAGACCAATAACAGTAAGTTAGTCATTCACGAGTGTTCGTATTACCAACTAGGTCAATTTACCGTTTTACCCCTTGATTACCTTTAATCCTTAAATATCAGTGCTCTTTTAATGCACAACTTGTTTATGGTCCTACCAATAAACAGAACCCTCTCTCCTTCCATAGAGAGGGTAGAGCCTTTTGTTTAAGACCTGGAGACATCAATTAAGGGAACACTCATCTACTTACCATAAAGTAGGGAATGAGTGAATTACCATTAGACAGAACTTTAATGGTGGAGTTCCCTTATAACCTTAAACCCTATTTGTCCTACTTAGTTTCATTAAACTAAAAAAAGACATAATTTTAATCCCATTAGAATTAAGAGGAATTTTCAAAAACAGCAAATTTTACAAAATATCTACAACCTATAGCAAATATGAATTTTACAAGAATTTTCTATAGGTTATAGATATTTTGTAAAATTTGTTATTTTTGAAAAAAATTTAAATTTTAATATGAATCCAATTCACATTAAATTAATATTTGAACTCATTCAAATATATTATCTCTCATAAATTAATTTTGAATCATATCCAAAATTAAATTTATATAATAAAGTTTGATAAACTTTATATTATAATATATCACTATACATTAAACTAATTCCCAAAGTAAATTTGAACATTTCAAATTACAACCAATATAAATAAATCTCATTACCCTTTACGAGCTAGAAAGGGGACCTAATGGACCTACAGATCAGAAGCTACAACGATCTGAGATTAATTGGCTAAACTTATTAACCACATTAATCAATATTCGTTAACTGTGTGTACACTCCACTAAAGACTCACAGCTGAACTCTCACTACAATAAAATGAGGATCTTTAGATGCACAAAAGCGTTGGAAGAAATAGCAAAAACGTCGGAAAAGGATTTCTCAACGCATAAGTTCACGTCAGAATCGAAGTTGGGAAAATCTATCAGAAGAGGATATCTTGATGCATGAGATATAGCGTCAGGATATCCTCTATTTTTTTAAAAAGACAATACCTTTCCATCATCGTCATCTTCCTGCTTGGGTAACCATCCATTTGATCATCTTCTTCAAACTTCCTCCTCTTTTGCAGCTATTGTGCAAACAAACATATGCAAAAAATTAACACCACGAAGACACACAAAGTAGTAAGTAAACAACAAAAAAAATAATATCATACTTTACCTTCTAAACTCACCATGGTTGCCAAGAACATCAAGAGCGATTACAACACATTTCAAAATTCTCCGGACGCCATGCATAACCGCGTCGGATAAAGTTCAAAATTTTAAAAAAAAATAAAATTTTGAACTTTTCCCAACGTCATGCATAACTGCGTCGGGAAAAGTTTTTTTTTTATTTTTTTTAAACTTCTCTTGACACCATGCATAATAGCGTCGAAAAAAGTTTAAAATTTTATATTTTTTTAAATTTTAAACGTTTCCTGATGTCGTTATGCATGGCATCGAGAGAAGCTTTCTCTTTCGACGTCTTTTATCCCGACGTCCATGTTGTGCGTCGAAAAATACTTATTTTCTTGTAGTGTCTTCTCATTGTAGATATATGTCTGTGTTCACGGTTATAGACCAATAACAGTAAGTTAGTCTTTCACGAGTGTTCGTATTACCAACTGGGTCAATTTATCATTTTACCTCTAAGTTACCTCTAATCCTTAAATACTAGGGCTCTTCTAATGAACAACCTGTTTATTGTCCTACCAATAAACAGAAACCTCTTGTATGTCATAGAGAGGGTAGGACCCTTTGTTAAAAACCTGAAGACACCATTTAAAGGAACACTCATCTACTTACCCTAAAGTAGGGA
This sequence comes from Cucumis variabilis, assembly GCA_037974545.1. Taxonomy (NCBI): domain Eukaryota; kingdom Viridiplantae; phylum Streptophyta; class Magnoliopsida; order Cucurbitales; family Cucurbitaceae; genus Cucumis; species Cucumis variabilis. The sequence continues at coordinate 9,152 of JBBPDI010082188.1, forward strand.
AGGAGTAAATTCCATCTTCTATAATTATGTTTCCAATTCCCCACTCGATCTTGTCCCCAAAATGATAAGCTTATAAAGTCGGCGATCTGACCACTTTCACCCATACAAATCAAAGGCAATCCCTCGCGAGCAGGAGTTCATAATACACTCAGGATTAAGACTAAGTTACATAGGTCATCCTTGTGAAATAGAAACCTAACTATTTAATGGAATTACATCTAGTAGTTACCATTTTGCGATCCAGTCTTATGCAATCTCATTGCATAGGATATCCTCACTCGCATGTCAACTACATAAACACGTTGGATCATTGTACTTGTATCAAATACAAAGTGAGCCGTATCCATAGTGTTACTTGGATAATGTACCTAGCACCCTTGTCCCTATACTATAATACCTATACTATAGACTCTTTAAGTTGATCTCGAACATTGATCCTTGTGTGTCTCTACATATTGTTCAAGACTCATTAAACAGCTTAGGATGTTAGTTTATTGGAATTGGGTTATTAAGACAAAACTAATAATATAACCAATAAGAATTATTATAATAATAATACTTTATTAACAACGGTCAATGAATTATATTTACAATCTACGAGTTTTAGGACATCAATCCTAACAAACTATACAATAACAACAACAACAACAACAACAATAACAACAACAATAATAATAATAATAATAAGTGCAGCATCAGCATTGTATTGAACAAGTGCAACAAGTCTGTTGTCGGTGCTAGTGGTAGGAGGAGGAGGAGCCCTAGTATTGCTGTCCACGAATGACTTAAAGGGAAGGATTGAATTGAATTGAAGAGTTGTTGCTGCAGTTGTTGTTGAGAGATAAAATGGTGATTGAATTGTTGGTGGAAACAAGTTTCGTACGTTTGTTTTCAAAAAAAAAAAGAGAGCTCTTCCTTCGAATTTGGATTTTATCTTCCCAAGAAGAGAGTCGTCGTCATCAGTTGTTGTCGCCGATTCACAATCCATGTTTGTGTTTAGCTTCGCTTGGAATTTACTTGTTTTTTTTTTAGCATATTTCACCCGTCCATCTCTTTCTCTGTTTCTTTTATTCAATATTTCTTCGTTAGACGATTAATTATTATTATTATTATTATTATTATTATTATTATTATTATTATTATTATTATTATTATTATTATTACTATTATTATTAACCCTTTCTCTCTCTTCATTAACTTCCCTATGTCCAATCATCTCTTTTTATCATCCCAAAAATAAATACTCCTTAAATAATTATATTTTCTTAATATAATTATTTTCAATCCAAAAAATCCATTTAATTATACACACATATATACATAATTATTTTTAATTCCCTCAAATCCATAATCAACTTAATCAATCTAAAACCGAAACTTTAATACACCAACAACTTCTAAATGTTCAAATTAATTACATAAATCTTACTTTCCACAAAAACAATAATTATTCACAAATATTTAATCAACCCAAATTCCACAAAATCTACGATCTCACCAATTATCTAAATATAACACCCAATTAACTCCAACGTAAATAATTTAAACTAAGATAATTAAAATTAAAACTTACCTTAATTTTTGGAGTGTTACAAATGGATTCGTCGTTTTTTGTTAGTTATTCTTCTATAAAGTTTTTTTTATAGAAATTGAATTATATAATTATATTTTAGTTAAATTGTTTTTATGTTGTTTAAGTTTGGCATCAATATAGAACTAGTACTACAACGACGACGTTTTGATGATCGTCTATTGAATGAAGAACTAAAGGAGGTTGAATGGTTAGACTAAACTGAACACATGAGTATATGGGCCATACTAGATTTTCTTTACTATTGTAATTGCACTCTTGGTCTCTATGAAGATAAAGTAGGGTGGGCAGGTGTAACAAACATACTTGTCCAAGGCGTGTTTGCCTATGGTCGTATACTTCGAATACGTCTAATTTATCTTATCTTTATGCCTTGTACATAGTTTAGCTAGTTGCTTTCATTTTTAAGTCATAAAGCTTGGGTGTGACGTTTCGATATTTTCATATGCAAGCCTACGAGAGCTGAAAATGTTCAAAATGTACTATAAGGGAGACATAGTAGTAGAATCCCCACCCAAGCCTTGTCGCACACTTTGCAACCTAAGCTTTCTTATTGAAATTAGCAGTCTTCAATGCTTGTTTGAACAACTATTTCAATGAATTTATTTCTCTCTCATGTTTTCTAAAACATTTTTCCTAAAATGTGATAGGAGGTTGAATCGTACGCTAAGTTTATCTGCAGATTTTGAATTTTGATCGATTGACTTGTTTATCAGATCGAATAAGTGCCGCACAATCCCTCGTCTTGAGTTTGAAAGGTTACGATTGTGACAAGTGGTATTAGAGCCAAATTGGCTAGTTGACGATTTGAGATAGAAAGATGTTAGTTATAAAACAGTCTAACAAGACCCATAATGAAAGACTTGTTGGACTCGAAGAGCAGATGCTCTACTTAGTGGAAGTTCTCGACTCCATCTGGTTCTTAGAAAAGCAGCTAAGGAAGTTTTCAAGAAAGTTGGTGGCATTGATACGTTGTTCGGTTGTCTCCATAGAATTATTGTTGACTAGAGTTGACACTCTAGAATCTCGAATTATAAGATCAAGAAATATCACCTACGAGCGTGGGGACAGTTCATCGAGCTCTGCTACCCAAATGGGAGAACAAGTTATTGAACTAGATAACTCGTACAAAAACATGTTAGAAATGATAAACGACATGACTACAGATTTTTGAGCTATCATCAATATCGTGAGGAATGAAATGCAGAGGTGATCACGAAGGTGAACCTTACAATGTAAGCATTAGCAAACCAGGCTCTAGGTGGAGGAACCATCCCAGTTGGCAGAATAAAAATTCTTGAACCCAAGTCCTTCTGTGGGGTAAGAGATGCAAAGGCATTGAAAAACTTCATCTTTGGTATTGAACAGTATTTCAAGGCCACAAATACAGTTACTGAAGAGGCCAAAGTGACATTGGCAACCATGCATCTGTCTGAAGATGCAAAATTATAGTGGAGGTCTGATACGTTGACATCCATGAAGGGCGTTGCACAATTGACACGTGAGACGCTCTAAAGAAAGAACTTTGTTCATAATTTTTTCCTGAGAATGTCAAAATTCTGGCTCAACAGAAACTTCATGAATTGAAGCACACCGGTAACATTCGGGACTATGTTAAATAGTTTGTGGGGCTGATGCTGGATATACGCGATATGTCGAAAAAAGACAGTTTTTTGTTTTGTTGTAGGTTTGAAGTGGTGGGCTAAGACCAAGCTATATGAGCAACTAGTCTAAGACCTCAGCCAGTATATGCAGCAGTCGAACGGTTGTTTAACTTATCTAGTGAATCTCAAGAAGTGAGACGAAATCAAACTTCCTTCTCTAGGGAAACAAGAACAATCGCTGAAGTTCTCCAAGGGACAAACATCAAAGTAGAGACCATAAGTCCTTTCAAGCAAATACATGAAACAACTGATGAGTACCTAACAATCAGAACACAATCAGTTGTCCCCTCAGTTATTTCATATGGAAGGCCCCATCTTGCTCGAGAGTGTCCTAACCAAACAGCCTTCAACACTTTCCAAGCCATGTTAGCCTTAGATTCAGATGATAGATTGAGTCAGACTGAAGGCAAAGTTGGCCAGATAGAAGAGTGCAAAAATCCTAGAATGGGGGCCCTGAAATTTTTGTCATCTCTCTAAAAGAAAGTAGGGGGCACTAGTGGGCAGACGAAGAATGGTCTAATGTATGTGAACTGTTGGGTTAACCAAAAACCGTTCAAGAGCACTATGGTGGATTCTGGTGCAATCCAAAATTTCATAGCAAAAGCAGAAGCCATACGACTGAATCTCCATTGAGAGAAAGACACGGGAAAATGAAGGTCATGAATTTAGTTGCCTTACCTATTGTCGGGTTGGTAAAACAAACGATGATAAAGTTAGGAGCATGTAACTATCTCATAGATTTGGTGGTCGTTAAAATGGAATGACTACGATGTAGTACTGGGAATGAAATTTCTACTTAAACATCAGGTAATCCCAATGCTGCTAGCTAAATGTCTATTGTTTACTAGAGCTACGCCCACTATTGTACAAACAGATATTCGCCGGCCTGTCGGGATAAAGATGATTTTTGCCAAGCAATTAAAGAAAGGCCTTGCTCGAGATGAACCAACGTTTATGGCTATTTTGTGTGTCTTAGAGAAGTACAAGGATGTGATGCCAGATAGTCTGCCTAGATTGTTGCCTCCGTGAAGAATGATTGATCATGAGATTGAATTACTGTCAGAGGCAAAACCACCTGTAAAAAATGCTTATCGTATAGGTGTTGGGATTTATGTCCTAAAACTCGTAGATTGTAAATATAATCCATTGAACATTATTAATAAATTGTTATTATTGTAATAATTATTATTGATTAAATTATTAGTTTTGTCTTAATAACCCAAATCTAATAAACTAACATCC
>JBBPDI010082194.1:0-13647 GCA_037974545.1 Cucumis variabilis
TAAAACAAAAAAATATTTACATTCTATAGAACAATTTTGAAAACGAAAAAAGTCCACATGCTCACAATTGGACATACAAAAAATGCCCTGAGATTAATTGGCATTCAGAGCTTGAATTTAGCGCGTAATATATTTGAGAAATGATAATTTAGATTTGGCTATTCTTTTGTACATGATCATTTATATTTTTTATTGTTTATATTTGGCTACCCTAAACGATTTTTTTCAAGATTTGTTGACACACGATCGTTTAAATTTGGAACAAGATTGTCTAATTTTGATTGTTTAGATTTTGGTACCCAAATCTCAATGATTTTTTTAAAGATTTATTGGTACACGATTGTTTAGATTTTACACACGATCAATTAGATTTCACACATGATCGTTTAGATTTGATCGTTTAAATTTAGGTAGCCAAATCTCAATGATTTTTTTAAAGATTTTTTGGTACACGACCATTTAGATTTGGTACATGATTGTTTATTTTTGGAACACTATCTTTTAGATTTGGCTATTTTTATTAACATGATCATATACATTTGGTAATCCAATATCCCAACCATTTTTTTCACGATCTTTTATATCTGGCATACGATCTTAACCAACTAGTTTGAAACAAAATAGATCTTTTATATTTGATACACGATCTTGAACTAAATAACAATTTAGAAAAAAAAATTAAAAATTGCAGAAGAAGAGAAAAAGATGATGGAAAGGAAAAGAAAAATTACAGAAAAAAGAATATAGAAAGGAAGCACAAATGAAAATATTTAAAAAGATTGCAGAAGAAGAGAAAAGAACGATGGAAAGAAAAAAAAATCACAGAGGAGAAAAAGAAAAAATCGCAAAAGAGAAGAGAAGAAAGACAACGATAAGGAAGTGCAAACCTGTTTTTTTTTTTAAAAAAAAATTGGTTAGTTTCATGGACTTTTTTGATTTTGTTACACGAGCCGTAAATATTTTGTCAGTTTGTTATTTTTATGAAAATCAACCACATATAAATGTATAAATATAAATATAAATATAAATATAAATATAATAAAAATAAAGTTAAGAGTATTTCATTAAACGATCGTATAAAAAGTTAGTGAATAGTGGATAAGTAAACGATCGTATAGAAAACTAAACGATCATGTAGAAGGTTGTAGGGTAAACGATCGTGATAACATTTTCTGCACAACGAAACATAATTATGAATGTTGAGTAGTTACGACAATTTTAAACTTTACAAACATTAGGAATAAAAAAAATTCATAACCCAAGCCAACTTGTTTACACTCCTACTAGTAGTGATGATTTCTATCATTGATATCGTGCTATCAATAATGACTTCTATTAATAACAGATGCCTAATATGTCAATGTGTTTTTAATGGATTTATCACTAATAACTTGATCTTTGATTTTCTATATGATTTAAATGTTGATTACATAACCTAAATCAATAATTTATTTTAACAAAAATTTTAACTATATCAATTTCATTTAGATTATCAGCGATAGAAGGTATCATATGGATAATATGTTATGAGTAATGCAAAGCTATTGTTGATAGCATGCTAATCTAATCTCTTTTCATTGTCCATTTATGCTAAGAATAAACAACCAAAATATCACTTTATAGTAGCATTATCTTGATATCACTGATACATAGGAGCCTATTGTGGATATTACTTATAAATGCTATTAGTGATATTCTTCTGTTGTTATCACCGATAGATATTATTAGTGATCACAATGGAAAAGTATTATTGACAGTAGCTGACAAAAATATCAATTGATAATCTATAAAGTCCATCAATTCAAAATTGATATGTTTACCAAGAAGATATAACTATAAAAAAATATTCTTCTAACCATATTGCTTATACTTACTATTAGTGATATTCTTCTAATGCAATCATGGATAGAAATCTGAAAATTGTTATGAAGAAAATCACTTATGTTCTAGGGTTTCATTTCCTTATGAATCCTTGCCTAATCCTTTCTTCTTCACCGAAGAGTTTCACTGCTGCAAACTTAACCAAATTCTCTTTTAGTTTTGTTTTTTGTTTTCTTTTTTGTGAGAAATATAATTAATTTCCCAAATAAAACCCTTTCCTTTTTTCTTATTTCCTTGTATATATTAACCCTAAATTGGATTAATCATTTGTTATTTTTCTATAATTTTCACATGCCATGACATTTGGAAAACCACCTTACAGGACTTCTTCATTTTTCTACACGATCATTTAGACTCCTTCACGATTGTTTAACTATTTACACGATCGTGTTATCTTTTATACGATCACTTAACCATACATGATCGCCTATCTTCTCATACCATCTTTTAGCCTCTTATACAATTGTTTTATCTCTTTTACACGATCTTTTATTCTCGTTTCTATTATTTTCTTAGAAGATATATTGTTTAACTTATTTTACATGATCGTTTTAATAAACAATAGATCTCACACTTATAATCATTATTTGGATTTGGCAAGGTTGGGACAAACCTCGCTCAATTTTACACCAAGAATAAGTAGAAAAATAACATAGAAAGTAGGTTAATTTTCATAGAGATAACAAAACACCAAAATATTTACACTTCTCCTCCTTCGTCTTTGTGATTTATTCATTTTCTCTACCAGATTTCTTCAACTCCTCTTCAAGATTTGCTTTGTTTTATTTTTATTCATCTTCTTTTTCTTTCTTTCTTACAGCTCCTCTTCTAGAATATCAAGATCGTTTAAATATAAGTGATCACTTACCTAGTGAACATGATCGTTTAGCATGCATGATCCACATGATCGGTTTGTATTTGAAGCATTTTACCATCGTTAAATTTTTTATACACGATCGTGTATAATTTTCTACCTGATTGTGTATGATGATCGTTTAGAAAAAGAATTACACGCTCTTGTGATCGATTAATCGCGTGTTGACTGAAACATTTTTTGTACATACAATTGTGAACATGTGGGTTTTTTTTCATTTTTGAAAATTGCTCTATAAGTGTAAATATTTTGCCGATTTAATATATTTTTGAAAAAAAAACTCTAAAAATTAAGGAAAGCAATAAAAATTGGAAACACACAAATTTATGTGGAAAATTCACAACTTGGAGAAATTTTCTCTGAAAAAAGAAATTCACTACGTGAAAAAATTGCTGCAATCACAAAAATTGATTTTCTCTCACCCGACTCCTATTATAAGAACACATTCTCGAAGTTTTTGGCTACTCACACCTTTACATACTCCAATTAGAGAATACAATAGAAATTTAACTAGAGTACTCTCCAATTAGAGAGTACAAAAGGAATTTAATTAGAGTTAGCATACCAAAGCTTAAAGTGCATACTTCTAACTGAGACATTTATAAATAATAGAGGTAGGTTTCTTTTATATGCTTGGAGTTCACCCATCTTCCTACAAAATAACTGATGTAGGACAACTACACTTTTAATATTTTGTTAAAAAATCTAACACAAACAATCCTCACAAACAATCCTCTAATGTAAAAATTAAATTTTAGAAAGTATGTTTAAAAATACATTTTTAAATTTCCAAAGTTTCAACAATACACTTAACTTTAAAAAATTCATATACAGTCATTTCGCTACTTCATTTTTAGAAGTATTAATACTTTGTTTCAAAATATTGATGAACTTTTCAAAGTTTTCAGTAATATTGTTCAGCAATAAAAAATAAATAAACAATATAATTTGTATGTGCCCAAAAGCGGTTAGGACCTTGTTAGAAAAAATACATGAACTTTCAAAAGTTACATTAACACTTTTAAAATTAAAATAGTAATAATTATTATTATTAAAATGTCTTACCATTAGTATATGTACAACCAAAACTGTTTATATACACTTCATCAGCTACTTCAGTTTATGACTTCTTTTCTGTGTTAATTTCTTGCTTTCCCTCTTCTTTAATACTTATATACTCCTCTTCTATTTTTCAATTTATAACTAAAAACTACATCCTTCAGTCAAGATATATAGGCAAACAATTAGAAATAGAATAATGGAAACACTTAGTAACCTTAAGACTTATATGTTTCTCAAACATTATATGTCTTGAATACGAAATTTTAGTCCAATAAAAAATTGTCATGTCATTTACTAAATTAATGATGAAAAGATACAAATAATTAAATTTAAGACTAATTAAAAATTGACATGTATCCCAAATTTAAAGTTAAGACACAAATTGACCAATTCTAGTTACGTCACATGTGTTCATTATGATAGTTGGATCAAGTTTATTATTTTGGTCAAAATAAATATTATTTATTTGGGTTAAATTCTAATGAAGCCAATAATAATAATAAGCTTAATTTAGCTCAAATGCTAAGTATGACACAAATTGATGTGATTGAGTCTATGAGTCTGATCCATGGACCAACTAGGCCCAAAACCCATAAAGATGACTGAAAAACTATATAAATAGAGGAGTTTACTTCATTTGTAGGGTTAAAATTTTTTACTCCAAAAGGCCTAGAGAGAATTTTCCCAAAAATCAAAAGACTCCTTAATTTCTGAAGTCAACCATCTTCAAATATTGAAGTTTCTTTGAAGATACAAGCTTTCTTCCATGACTTCAATAATGAAGTTTTTTTGAAGATACAAGCTTTCTTCCATGACTTCAATAATGAAGTTTCTTTGAAGATACAAGCTTTCTTCCATGACTTCAATAATGAAGTTTCTTTGAAGATACAAGCTTTCTTCCATGACTTAAACTTCAAGAATATTACGTGCTCCATTCTCTCAAATCAAGCGTAAACATTCAACCAAGAGAGAATCAGAGGATCAAATACTATAGAACAAATCACATCGCATCATAATCAATATCAACACAAGCTCAACTTCCACGAATTAAATTTCTTCGAAAATCTCGTGTGAACAAGTTGGCATGTCCAATGAGACATCTCTATCTCTCATCCATCTTTCTTCATCCAAATCTACAAAAAAAACAATAACAACAAAGAAAATTGCACCCATATCTTATGTTGCAAGTGACGCTTACACATGACCTTTTACCCACAGTCGTTCAAAGGGTGCCATCTACGAGCAAGATCAATATTATTGTGGCATATGTTGGATCATTGGATGCAAAGTGTATGATTTCATTTCAAACCAATAAGGTACAGTAAATAATTTATAAAGAGAATTAGATTTCACATCTTAAATGCAGTCAGACGTGTGGACTTATATTATTTGTACAACTTTCTTGCTTTTGTTGCTATATTTGTTGGTTGTGGCCATGCTTAACTTACGTTTTGTGCTTATTCTAAGTTTATTTTTCAAGTTTTTGGCGTTTTGACCTTGATTGACTTTAACTATAATTTCAAGCGTTTGTTTCCATTCCCATGGTTTTTAGTTGTAATTGAGGAGTGAAAAGCAACAAGTGGAAGATAAGAGTGTAGCTGTTAATCCGATTTCTGATTCTCATTCTATTGTTTTTAAACACTATATTTGAAGTTTTTTTTTTCTCTTTTTTGTATTAGTTCTCTCTTAAATACTTCACTCTCATACACTGAATTTATGAACTTGTACTTCATAATTTTTGGATAAAGCTGAAACTTGACAAGAGTTCCATGCTACATCTAGCTAGTATTCCTCAATGTTGTTTCTCATTGTTACTAGGTAACTAAACCACTTTTGGGCATGTGAATAGGGATGTCTCAATTCACACAAAGGTTGTGGATGAGCAAAAAAAAATAAAAAAAATAAAAAAAATAAAAAATAAAAAGATCAAAAGAGAAGGAAAACGAATCCAAACCATCCCAGGTGAGAACCTTTGCTAATGGGTTGGTTATTGAGGATGTAGCCATGGGTAAACCAGATGGTAAAAGAGCTTCACCCGAAAACATGGTACTGTTCAAGTCTATTTACTTTTAAGTTCTATGAACAATTGTTTCCCCAAACCTAATTGGAGAATAATACATTTTCAATCTGCACTTTTATTTTATTGTACAAAGATGATTTTTCTGATTTCAGGTTAGTGTTCACTACATTGGCATGCAAAAGAACAAAAAAGTTTTTGATACTAATATTCGAGGGGACCATTCAAATTGAAAATGAAAAGAGAAATGGTTTTATGCAAGAAATGGAAGGTTTAAGGTTATAACTTATTTGGTGTTGTTGCAAGTGTGGGACAGGTTACTAAGGGATGGTATGTCGGGGCTAATGGTAATTATTTGGATGGCCTATTCTTGACCCTTCTTTCTTATAAAAGGAGATTGACAATCCCTCCATCAATGAGGTAGTTCTTATGAGCTTTATTGCATTTGGAATTTGATTTATTTATTTTAATGATCTCGACTAATTGTGTCAGTCATGTTGATAACTAGTTTCTTTTTTGTTTTTGTTTCAGAAAATTAAGCCTATAAACACTAATTGAGGAATGGTTGTTCTAATGGTTGACTGGAGGATTCCTCATGGTATGAAGGTTAGTACATGTACATTCTCAATGTTCAACCCTTTCATAGTATCGTTTTATATGTATATGTGTTGGGATGATCAGACTACTAACTTTTAAAGATAAATTGTTTTTATTTTTTGCTAAAACTTACTAAATTTTATTGTAGGTTGTTGCTTCAAGAATTATTTGGTGAAACTTACTATGAGGCTTCATGAAGTATTAATACTCAGAAAGGCGTAGTTATTGAGGGTTGGAACATAATTTTATATTTTAGAATATTATAGTTAATAATTTTTTTATCTTTGTAAATTGAGAATGAATAGTTTGAGGAGACATGAATTACCATACTACTTGTATAATAGTATTGTCAATTATGAACACACTACTACAAATTTGGCCTTATTTGATGTGCAAAACATGTCAAAAAATGTTTACCTTGAAGAAAATCATCAAAAACCTTTTTCTTTTTTCTATTTTACTTTTCATTTTCTCACACCCAGCTTTGAAATTTAATTTTATAAACAGTTTCTACTAATTTTTAATGCAAAGGTAGGGATTTGAACTCGGGATCTCTTATTCATAGTTACATATAGGTGCTAGTTGAGCTATGCTCATGTTAGCTAGGTTCTACAGCTTCTACAAATTTCTAAAACTCTAAAATACAAACTTTCAATTCAACTTATTAAAGTTCAATACAATAACTAATTTAATTTTGATAAAATCACTTATTTCAATCTAATTACAATTACAATAGTTAAGTTTTAAAAAAGTAATATTGTATTATTGAGAATAGAAAGTAATAATTGAAAACAAGTAGTAAAGATTTAGGAATATTATTGATGAATATCGTGTTTTCTCAGCTCGTTAACGAAGGTTCAAATTTCGTGCTTCATGGAAAATAGTTTCCTCTTGATGTGTCTTGCTCATGATCTTATCCTAAATCCAAAATTATAAAAAAAATCTTGATGGGCAATGTCCATCAAGATATCATTTTTCTTGATGAACCTTGCCTATGATTTTTTTTTTGTCTTTGTCTATCAAGAAACCCTAGACCTATCAAGAAAATTTTAAACCTATCAAAAAATCCAAAACAAATATATTAATTTTTTTCTATGATGGTCATTGCAAATCAAGAAAATCCATCCCTTGATGGCCTTGTCCATTAAGAAAATCTAACTAACCTGGGCATTACCAGTTAACTAATATATTATCCTTGTTGTTTATTGTCCATCGATAAATAGTTTTCTTGACGTTTGTGGACAATCAATAAAACTAAGGGAACTTTGCCTATCAAGAAAATCAAGAATATACATTTATTACTTTTTTTTTCGTATTTCTTCAATAAAATAAGGAAACTATTCTTGACGTACATGACCGTCAAGATAAAATATTTTTCTTGATGGTCCTTTGCCATAACTATCAAGAAATCAAAATTTGTGTGCGTCAAGAAAGACCAAATTTGTAGTAGTGGCATATGACTTATTGTTGAAGAATGAAATTATTATTGATTAGAAAGTTTATTTTGTTGATGAATCTGTCTTTATTTAAATGAATGTAATACAAGAAAAGAGAAATGAGAAATGTAAGAGGTGTCAAGTATACTGTCTTTTCTTGACATATAAAAAAAAATCAAGTATGCTATTTAACTTGACATGTAAATAGTGTCAAGTATACAACTTTACTTGACGTGTAAATTGTATCAAGTATACTATTTTACTTGAAGTGTACAAAGTGTCAAGAAAGACATCTTACTTCACACGTAAACAACGTCAACTATACTATCTTACTTGACACATAAAAAATGTCAAGTATGATATCTTAGTTGACATGTAAATGATGTCAAGAAATATATTACTTGACGGGTTTTTAGTGTCAAGTAATGTGACTATACTTGACAATTGATTACTTGACACTTTTAAAAACGTTAAATATAAGTTTACTTGACACTTTATTAACGTCAAAGTAATCCCATTTTTGTAGTAGTGTTCTTATCTATAATGGATCAACTATCAATAGAATGTTAAAGTCGACTATGAGCGAATTAGGTATCTTGATGGACAAACTCTCAAATAGAAAGTTGGTAATTCAAGGTTTCAACAAAATCAATGTATTGTTTCATGTCATAGACTCAAGGACAACTTACAAGTTGTTGTTAGGTCATTCTTGGATTCATGAAAATGACGTAGTAACTTTGACATTGTATAAATGCTTTAAATTTTATCAAGATAGTGTAAAGAAGTTTGAAGTCGACTCTAACCCGTACTCAGAGGCTGAGTCTCATTTTGCAGATGCAAAATTTTATTTGAAGAGTGATAATATCTGAGAAGTTATGCCTAAAAAAATTTCCCTTATAAAAGGAGAAGATAATTCACAATTGAAGTCATCGCAAGCATAAGAAAGGAATCACATTAAGGTAGATGTACCTGTAACTCTGGAAAAAGTGCTGAGGCATCTATTGGTACCACAAAGAGTACAAACTTAAAGGATGAAAAGACCTCAAACTCGCCAGTCTTGATGTAGTCCCTCTATCAAAGCGTAAGAAGGGCGGGTCACCATTCATGGAGTCTCCAAAAGGTGTGAAGTGTGGTGACATTGTATTCTTAAATTAAAGCTTCACTACACCATTGACTAAATCAACGAAGCAAGAGATAAAGTTAGACCTAACAGAAGAAAACTTGCTCCAAATGTGGACGAAAAGGGATTCGATCGACCTCATGCCTTACAAATTGATAGCAAAAGCACGTTATGACTTCACAACTCACACCAAGTACAAAAGCTTGAAAATTTATGAACAGCCTGAACTTTCGTTAACCTAAAAGAAGCTTTTACGAGAAGGACATTCTATACCCATGTCAAGAAAAAGACTTTGATAAAAGTTACTAGAGTTAATGCATATAACTAGAAAGGGGAAGGAAATAATGGTTGACAGCAACCGTATAACTGTAGAAGAGGTAGATTTATATCCTAAAACTCGTAGATTGTAAAAATAATCCACTGACAATTCTTAATAAAGTGTTATCATTTTAATAATTGTTATTGAATATATTATTAGTTTTGTCTTAATAATCCAAATCTAATAAACTAACATCCTAAGATGTTTAATGAGTCTTGAACAGTATGTAGAGACATACAAGGATCAATGTTCGAGATCAGCTTAAAGGGTCTATAGTATAGAAATAAGGCTAGGTACCTTATCCTAGTAACACTATAGATACAACTCACTTTCTATTTGATACAAATGCAATGATCCAACATATTCATGTAGGTGACATGTGAGTGAGATTATCCAATACAATGAGTTTGCATAAGACGGAACTGTGAAATAGTAAGCACAAGATGTAACTCTATTAACTAGTTAGGTTTCTATTTCATTAGAATGACCTAGGTAACTAGTCTTAATCCTGAATGTATTATGAACTCTTGTTCGCTAAGGATTGTCCTTTGATTTATACGGCTGAGAGTGGTCAAATCGTTGACTTAATAAGGTTATCATTTTAGGGATAAGATTGAGTGGGGAGCTGGAAACATAATTACACAAGATAGAATTCACTTTTTTTTCTACTTTAGGGTAAGTGGAAGAGTGTTCCCTTACATGGTTTCTCCAAAACTTGAACAAAGGGCCCTATTCTCTCTATGGCATGAGAGAGGTTTCTGTTTATTGGTAGGACCATAAACATGTTATTTATTAGAGGAGCATTGAAATTTAAGGATTAGAGGTAACATAGGGGTAAAATGGTAATTAGACCCAGATAGTTAATTTAGCTATTAATTAATTGGAGAATTAATTTTTATTTTTATTTTATTAATTTTGATTTAATTAAATTATTATGAAGCTATAAAATATTGGAGAGATATTCATTAAATAAGTTTTAAATAAAATATCAATTAAATATGATTTAATTAATTATTAACTAATTGATTAATGGTTAATTAATTAGTAGATTTGAAATTTCTATTAATTTAATATTTTTTAAATTAATAGAATCTCATGATTCTCTCCTACTCTATTTCCTACTCCATGAAGGAAAGAGAGTTACAAATATGTAGAAGAAAACAATTTTCTTCAATCAATCAATAAAAAGTAATAATTTGGTTTTCTACAAAAGAGTTTCTCTAAAAGATCTCTAAACTTTTTTCCATCCTAATTGGTTTCCACTAACCAATCTCATCCTAGAGGATAGGAAGGTCTCTGACGGGTGGTGTCTCAATTTAGAGATTTTACTTTGTAGATTCAAAGATATCAAACAATTAAATTTTTTCTTTCTGTAACCTATAATTAGAAAGCATACTTAGCCTTTAAGTCTTAATAAAAAAACTAGTTTCTTAATTACTTTTGTCAATGTACTGGTATTTTGGGATTCCCAAATTAAATTAGAGAATTATTCTGTAAAATATTTTGCTGCCATGGGCTTTTATCCCTTCAGATAATATGGAAGAAACTGAAGTGATAGTCAAAGAACCTCAACATTCGGCTGAACTAGAATGTCTGTTTCACGTGCCCTAGTATTTAAAAGACTAAGAATAAAGGAGACAAAAAGAGAGAGCCACCAATCAGCGGCTAGCCTTGACAGACAATCGACCTTTCAAAGTAAACTACACCTCCTAAAAAAGAGAAAAATACATGTCACACCTCAGCGGCTACAAGAAAAATGTTCAAGCACTACGTGTAACAATTTTTTATCGTCTTGGGTATGTAGGCTCACATGTCAACACTAGTTCTAGCATAGGTACAAAGAAGAAGGAATTGACATCTGTGGGTCATTTTGGCACCACGTTAAGCATAAAGCTATCAAGAATTTCCCTAGTAAAGAGTTTCATTTGAGTCAAAGAGAGAGAAAGAAATTCATAGTAATGTTCCTTTTTTAATGAAAAGAAAAACCTTTGGTACTGTCAATACAAGCTAAGGCTGGCTAAAGGTGAAAACGTGTGATGTCATACTAACTTAATCATGAAAAAGAAGGCTTAGTATATGAAGAAGATGTGAACGATGTCCCATAGAGTTTAGAGGATTGTGGTCAATCTATCATAGATGAGCTAAAAGAGCATATTGGTATTATAGTGGAATCGTGCCCTAACTTTCATTATTACATTTCTCTTTAGTAAAGAAGAGGGTAAGTACATAAGTTTGCTCATGAGTACAGGGATGCATTTCCTTGGTCATACAGGAAGATACTGGCATTTGATGCAAAAGTAGCAGTCCATCATCTCACAATCAAAACAGGGTATTGACCAATAAAGCAAATGCATCAATGCTTTCAACCAGAGATTATTCCATAAATAAAGGTTTAAGTTGATTTAAGTAGGATTCATCCGTGACATCAAATATCCAACGTGACTAGAAAACATTGTTCTTGTCAAAAAAATGGACAAATTCGCATTAATGTAGACATCCATGACCTAAATAATGCATGCCTTAAGTACGACTTTCCTTTCCCGATCATGAAAATCATGGTTGATGCAACCACTGGACATGAGGCATTGTCTTTAATGGATGGGTCGTCTGGATATAACAAAATTCATCTGACCCTTTCAGATGAAGAAATGTTAGTCTTCAGACTCCAAAGAGAATGTATCAGTTAGGTGATGCCCTTAAGATTGAAGAATTTTGGTTCTACTTATCTACGTGTTATGCAAAAAGTGTTTGACGATATGCTGCATAAGCATGTCGAGTGCTAAGATTGATGACCTTATGGTCAAATTCAAGAGACGATAGGACCATTTGAAAGATATAAAAGTTATGTTCGACTCCTTGCAAAAATATTAGCTAAGGATGAACCCTCTCAAAAGCACAATTGGTGTGATTTTAGGAAAGCTTTTTGGCTTCATTATATAGCATTGAGGGATCGAGATAGACCAGTCCAAGATTGTTGCAATTCACAAGATGTCAAGGCTAAAGATTTTGCATAACCTAAGAAGTCTCCAGAAACGGTTGGCTTACATTCGAATGTTTATTTCCAACCTAGCTAGTCAGTGTCAACCTTTTCAAAAGTTGATGAGGAAAGGAGAAAATTTTGTGTGGGATGAGGCTTGCCAGAATGTCTTTGATAACATAAAAACAAATGCTAAGAGCTTCGGTACTTGAAAAGTTGTTGATATTGTATATTTCTGCATAAGAAAGGTCATATGGGACATTATTGTTACGACAAGAGAAGGAGAACGGAAGGGAAAATGTGTCTTGCACTTTCTTTGCCATTGATAAGTTGAGACATTATATACAATGCTTCACAGTTCATTTGGTGGCAAAAGTGGACCTTATAAAATACGTTCTATTCAGGCCAATCATCTATGAATGCTTAGTCAAATGGGTGGTTCTACTCTAGTAATATGATAATGTCTATATTCCACAAACGACGATAAAAGGACAAGTGCGTTGGAAAACTTTTTAGCAGGCCATAAAATTTCATAAGATTGGAAGTTATGTGAAGACTTTCATAATGATGAAATTTTAATCATGAAAGTTATGAAACGTTGGACTATGTACTTCAATGGTGCAACGCGAAGAAGTGGTGATATTTGGCTTTGATAATTGGTCTTCAAATGGAATTGGAGATCGGAGTATCATTAATAGAAATTTATGGTGATTAAAAATTGATAATCAGTCAACTCTTGCTTCACTGTGATTTGAAATATGAAGACTTGAAGCCATACTTCACTTATGCTCAACAATTGATAGAAAGGTTTGATAGCGTGATGCTGGAACATGATCCTATAAAGCCTTTCAATATCATCGGTTGGCAACCGACATCTTTGATAATGTTATTAAAGTCTTTTAATGTCGATTGGGCTTTGATATTGATTTAAAACCAACATTAAAAAGGCCAACAATGTCAGTTTAAAACCGACATTGTAGTTTCCAATAACGTCAGTTTAAAACCTACATTAAAGCCTTGTTTGTGGGTCCATTTTTTCAAATTTATTTTTATTAGATTGTTGCATTATTGTCTATTTTTTTTGTCAAATAGTTAAAAATCGACATTATGAGTTTGTGTAGATAAATATTTTTTTTCTTATGCTAACAAATCAATAAAATTAATATTTTTTTAGAAACTATAATATTTCTCTTTTACATGTGTATATACAAAATGAACTGATAAGCATCCAATATGCTTTAAGTTTACAAAGCTAGAGGTCCTTCTAGGATCCTTGTAAACGGACAAAAACGAGACTAACTTACCGAATGATTCCAACCAAGAGTTTAGTTAGAAGATGAATTACTCTTAGATCAAACTTAGAA
>JBBPDI010082204.1:0-13645 GCA_037974545.1 Cucumis variabilis
AATAAGGAATAATCACATATATACAGTACTAATTAAAGTATCATTTTGGTAAATAGCAAAATATGTAATTATTCTGATTTCTAGCAAAATGAATGAAAATTTCTGAAATACTAAAATGATCTCATTGTCCATGCAGTGTCATTAGTACAACATTTTCATTTATGAGACTGTAGTTAAGTGCATAAATATGTCATCTAGTGGGATTTCAACTTCTAATAAAATAATCATAACCGCCTTTTCCCTATATCTCGACATTTAATAGTTTTTTTTAATATTTAAATCAATTTCAGTAGTAGTTTTGAATTTTAATTTCAATCTTAGACCTTATTAGACATTGTTTTTAGGTTTAAAATACCGCAATACATTAATTATCATATACGAGATTTGTTTTTTAGATCATACATCAAGTTTTGTTAACAAGATTCCTGGACGGTAACTAATTGGTCAAATATATATCTTAACAAAATTTTAACGTTAACATATATGGTTTTTCCAACCAAAAAGTTTGCCATAAATCTCGATACAGTTGATACTTGTTTTTGAATATTAAAACCAATTTTAGTAATAGATTTGAATTTTTGAAATATTTTTCAACAAGATTTCCAAAGTTTTGAATCATTATTAACATTATACTTACTATTATCCTTTTGTTTCAAACAAAATATAGTATTATACTACTTGTAGTCCAACTTCCTTCATCTTCTATACTGAACAATATATTGTTGTTATGAATGTTAAACGTTTGAAGTATTGTTCAATGGTAGATGGGCTGAAAATAACCATTACCATTTTCATTGAAGTTTATGTCCTTTTGAACACATACCTTTCAACAAACTTGTTAATCTAATCTAATCTATTTTTTTTTTTAAAGAAAATACATCACCATTTGTAAACCCTAGACTTATTCTTCCTTTAAAATCTCTAAGTTAGAAAGAAAGCCAAGTAATTATTTCATTATTTACACTTTTGATACTGTAATTAATTGCTTGGATACGGACTCCATTGTCACTAAAGTGTAATTAATTCAATTTATTCACTTATGAGGTTGTAATTAATTTTTATTTCTTACAATGTCTTCTTTCCAATTGTAACTTTTACCTAAGATCTCCAAATTTAACAGTTAAATGTTTAAATATTTAAATAAGTTTAGTAGTTGCTTTTAATTTTTGAATCTTTAGCTTAGACTATAAAAACAAATTTTAAAAGTTGTTTTTAATTTTAAAATAACGTATTATATTAATTATCATATCTAATTGTTATGGATTCAATTAATACTCACAATATTCAAGGGTTGAAATTAGTTGGTTTAAATATATGTTTACATCTAATTTCAACGTTAATTAAAATTGTTATTTCCAACATGATAAGTTTGCCATGAATTCAACAGTAAATATTGTTAAGTTTTATGTTCTAAAACTCATAGATAGTAAATGTAATCCAAACCATTATTAATAAATTATTATTATTATAATTTCAATAAAGTGTTATCGATTATATTATTAGTTTTGTCTTAATAACCTAAACCCAATAAACTAACATCTTAAATTGTTTAACGAGTCTTGTATTGTATGTAGAGACATGCAAGTATCAATGTTCGAAATAAAGTTTAAATGGGTTTATAGTATAGGGGGAAGGTTGAGTACCTTATTCTGGTAACACTATATGGATACGACCCACTTTTTATATGATACAAACACAATGATCCAACACGTTCGTGTAGATAACATGTGAGTGATGGTATCTCATGTAATGAGTTTACATAAGACTGGACTACAAAATGGTGAACACTAGACACTACAAGAAATCAGACCTTTGCCGACGCAGGATAAATTGTTGGTAAAACGAATGTCGATAGAAGCTGGTGTTTTCCCGACATATCTCGATGCACATTGGGCGAAGTCTTTTTCCCTGACGCATACACATGAAACGTCGGGAATAGCTCTGTTCTCCCGACCTCCAAAGTGTCGCGTTGGAGGAGGAGCAAATAATTAATTGTGTCGTTTGTCCTTCCTCTGACGTGTTAGACACGTCGGAAATAGGGCATCTATTCCCGACGTCTACAGTGTTGCATCACGAAAGGGCAGATAATTAATTGTACATTCTGCCTTCCTTCAACATGGTGCAGAAACGTCAAAAATAGGGTTCACTTATTCCCGATGTTTTGTTGATCGCGTCGGAAATAGGGTCATGTTACTGACGTGGTTTAGAAACGTGGAAAATATGGTTTACTTATTCCTGATGTTTTATTAATAGCATCGGGAATAGGGTGCTATTCTCAACTTTTCGTGATGCGTTGGGAGTTCTTTGTCTTTTTTAAGTCCAATTCTTTATAGAATCGAAACGAAAAAGAGAAAGAAAAAAGAGAGAGGTAGATCGAGAAGAAGAAGAGGGGATTCGTCGTCGTCACCATCGTCGTCGTTGCATATCGATATATATTATTTTGTTATGATTCTTATTTTATTTACATTACAAATTAGGATTTTGAATTAGAAATTAAGGTTTTGAATTAGTTTTTATTTTAGGAATTAGATTTTGAATTATGTTTTGGTTTGGAATTTACGAATTGGGTGTTTGATTAAGGCCATCAATCTTGCATATTTATATTTTAGAAAATTTTTATATATGTTTGTTAGGTGATTTCTTAATCATTTCATAATGTGCAAATTAAGTAGGTTAAGAAAATTGAAGAGTTTAAGTAAGTTAAATTTGAGAGAAATAGTATAAAATGATATATTTAAGAAAATGGAGAAATTAATATTGTGTAAAAAAAAAAAAGAGAAAAAGGGAAGGGAAGGGAAAGGGGGGACGCTTCGAATTCTATGTTTATTTACTTGATTAAATTGTATTGTTGAGTACTAAATATTATTGTATTTATACGATGAGGGGTACAACAATGACTATCCTACTAGTAGACATAGTAAGGTGTTTGGTTAGTTTGTTCTAGCTATCCTGCAGTTATGGTAGCCTTTTGTAGTTAAAAGAGAATGAAGGTTTGGCATAGCTTATTCATGGAGTAATTAAGTTTAGGGTTTGATAGGGATAGTAATATAGGACTAATGATCAAACAAGTCATTTCACATGATGTTAGACTTAATAAAGAGTGTGTTTCCAATGTGTGGTACTAATGTTCCTAGTCCATTCTACGAAGCTAAACGAAAATTGCGTGACTTGGAGCTGGGATATGAAACTATTCATGCTTGTAAGTACGAATGTGTCCTGTATTGGAAGAAGTTTGAGGATTTGCAGTTTTGTCCAACTTGTGGTGAGTCTCGGTACAAGGTTAGTCCTAATAACAGAGAACAAAAATCTGCATAAGGTATTGCGTCACTTTCCTTTGATACCGAGATTACGATGCTTATTTGTTTCGCAAGAAGGATCCTCTGACATGAGATGGCACCATGACAAACGTATTCAAACAAATGATATGTTGAGACATCCAACCGATGCAGATGGATGGAAACATGTAGATTCTGAATTTTCTGATTTCGCTGCCGATGCACGAAACATTTGTCTGGGGTTAGCTTCAGATGGTTTTAATCTGTTCAATCATATGAGTACCTCGTACAGTATGTGTCCTGTGGTGTTAATTCCTTACAATTTGTCACCTTAAAAATACATGAAAGAGTAAAATTTGTTCATGACATTGCTCATTCTCGGTCCAAAATCTCCTAGTAGTGAAATTGATGTTTACCTTAGACCCTTGATTGAGGAACTTAAAAAGTTATGGACTTTTGGGGTACGTACGTATGATTCCCTTACCAGTAATTTCTTTCAGTTGTACGCAATCTTATTGTGGACGATAAATAACTTTCCAGCGGATGGTGATTTATCAGGGTGCAGTATAAAAGGTATCAAGCATGTTCCATATGCATGAGAGATAGTTCGTCCTTCAAGATAAGAGGGAAAATATCTTTCATGGGACATCGATTTTATCTTTTTGAGAACCATATTTGGTGGAGAAGTAGGCTGCACGATGGCAAGGTAGAGCGTAGAGTTGCTTCAATGGTAATGAATGGTCACGAAGTAATAGAACAAGTAGATCAATTGGAATTTACAGTTCTTCGTAAACATCCTGCATTGAAGGAGAAGAAAAGAAAGAGAGCTCTTAATTGGACTAAGCGAAGCATTTTCTTCAAACTTCCTTACTGGTTAAGATTAATATTATGTCACAAACTAGATGTAATGCATATTGAAAAGAATGTTTACGACAACTTGGTTGGTACGTTGTTGAATATTGAAAGAAAAACCAAACACATCACTAATGCACGATTGGACCTACAAGATTTGAAAATTAGAAAGGATTTACTTCTCATAGAAGTAGGTAACCGATTGGTGAAGCCACATGCAAGTTACACATTAACTAGCAGCAGTTTTGCAAGTTCTTGAAATCAGTGAAGTTTCTCCATAGATCTGTTTCTAATATTTCATGATGTGTGCATGAAAAAAAAAGAAAAAATTTCAGGTCTCAAAACGCACAATTGCCATGTTTTGCTACATCGACTTCTACCTATTGGTGCTCGAGCTTTCTTACCAAAAAATGTATACACCACTGTTACTGAACTGGGTAACTTCTTTCATGATTTGTGTGCTAGAACGATACGAGTAAGTGAGTTGGACAAATTATAGGTAGATATTATAGTCATTCTTTATAAATTGAAAAAAATATTTACACCTGCCTTCTTTAGCGTAATGGTACATCTTGTCGTTCATCTACCATACGAAACCAAGATTGTTGGACCAGTTTCTTATAGTTGGATGTATCCTATTGAAAGAAGTTTATGCATATTAAAACAGTATGTGCGTAACAAAGCACGTCCTGAGGGGTCTATTGCAGAAGCATATCTGATGAATGAATCAGGAACCTTTTGTTCACGATACCTAAGTGAAATTGAGACGCGATTCACTAGAGATGAACAGAACAATGATAGCATTTTGAATGATGAGGTGATGGGTGAGTTTAAAGTATTCATTCAGAAACTAAGATAATTAGGGGCATCAAGCGTTCGACCCCTATCACAGGAAGAGAAACGCTTATTTCACTAGTACATTCTCAACAATGTAGGTGAAATATCGGAGTATGCAAGTAAGCATTTATAACCCTTGACACTTGTAGTTGATATGTCCATAAGTTCAAAATGTTTGGGAGTTTAACAGAAGACACCAATGACCATTTCCTGAATGGTTAAAAAATTAGGTCATAGAAATTCATGAGAGAGAAAAAATTTTCAATGATTTATTTTCGCTTGCGATGAGACCAGCACCTGATGTTCATTCTTACAGTGGATGCATTATCGATGGAGCGAGATTTCACACGGTAGAATGAGATTCCTGATGCACTACTCAAAATAATGGAGTAATGGTAGTCGGTGGAGAAAATAATAATTTCCACGGTGTTCTTGATGAAGTGTTGGACTTTCATTATCCCATGGGACGATATGTCTGGCTATTTAAGTATAGGTGGTATGACACAGACAATAACAAAAGTCACAGGACACATGTGGAGTTAGGGTACAAATCAATCAACACATCCCATTTTTGGTTCACTGACAAACCAGTCATCCTTGCAACGAGGGACACCAATATTTTACATAAGGGACCCAAAAAATGGTACAAATTGGAGGGTTGTTCAAGTGGTCCGAAATAAACAAATTTGGGATGTGCTAAAAGTCAATGATGTTGACAATGAACAACTGAATATAGTGGAAATCATTGACGACGGACATCACGTTGGAGAGACAGTTAGGGATGACACTCTGTGCAGACTCGATGTTGATCCTGCAGTTGTTGAAAGATTGATTGGTTCGAATGTTGGTGACGACTTCATAGATGATAAGGATGATCAATTGTCCCATTAAAGTGAATCTAGTGACAACGAATGATGTTGAAGAACCACGTATCCACATATTTAATTATTTTATGCATTCAGTTTCATGTACTCATATTTGTTTGATTAATTTTGAGTCATATGTGTATAGATACTATGTCTTCCCCATTCCCACATAGTAATTTTAAAGACACAGATGCTCCATTTCTCCAGTTTAGCGATGATTTGAACAACGTGGGACCGAAAACATTCTTAGTGGGTGACACATCGGGTGAGTGTTAATTACGAACAATTTTTTAGTCACGATCTGTTTCTAACATAACTTCATTTCTGTAGCAGAAGTGTCTCAACCTACTCTGACTCCTAGGAGACGTCAACAGCCTCGAAACTTGGAGTTGGAGAGGTACGTTTAGAAAAATGGTAGAACTCCAATTACCATAGCTCCAAGAGCGGAGAAGCCAATATCTTCACACGCTGTCTGGTTTAGCAACACCATTGGCCTGTGTGTGAGAAATACATTTTTCAGTCCAGTGCCTTAAGTGGGATGATGTTGGGAGAGAATACCTTGAGGTCATCAAGGGCAATCTATAGGTAAAATCAAAAGTGCATTAGCTTTTTTGTAGAGACGTACACATCATTATATAAACAAAACTAACGTGTGAATTTTTTTCATTTCTAGCATTTTTTTGTGCTTGATTTCGATGATCAAGCACTTACTAGATTTGTTCAACATCAGATGATCACATCTTTTAAAGAATTCAGGGACAACTGTCACAGACATTTCAAACGGTACAGCGACCTGGAACAGGCATGTGCCAACCCACCAACATATTGGTGGGACGTATAGAAGATTGGCACTTCTTGTGTGATGACTACATGAGCCATGCATTTCATGTGAGATCTATGAATTTCAATGGTATGTGCTACTTCACTTAATTTTCTTAACGCGCGCGTGTACTTTTAACAAACATTTTCATGCAGGAGCAATCACAGACGAACAAGACTGCTAGGTAGAAGCAACCTTACAGTCATAGTAGTGGGTCGAAGTCATTTCTATAACGACGAGATGACCTTGCTGAAGAATAAGGTCTACCAATCGATCGGCTGAAATTATTCAGAGAAACCCATGTTCAGAGTAGAGAATTTATTTCGCAGGCGGCTGCGGATGCGCATGTTAGTTTCAACTTGATTTTGTCTAAATTATGTGCTCATACAAATGCTGGAACTTCAATCCGAACCTACCCCAGAGGGTTCTTAGCCACTCTCTGATGATGATATTTGCAACTAGACGCATTGAGCAACAAAGACAACAAAAGTTTGAGAGTGGCAGAACAAAGACTGCAAAAGTCCGAACCTACCCCAAGTTCTATAAAAGTCCTAATAGCAATTCTTCGACCACTTCTTTGCATTCTACAACGGTCGAAGAAGCTAATGAAATTCTCATTAAGCAACAAAGCCTTAAGATTTTAGAAACTAGATGCATGATTGAAGAGCAGAGAAGGTTCCCTGAGATTCAATCTAAACAAATGGAAGAAATAATGAAGAAGATTGAAGAATTGAGTCAGACACAAGGAGGATCGTGAGGCATCCACGACCTTCTTATTTTAATTTCCTTTTTCATGCCTTTTTTTTAATGAATTTGATACTATGTTCTTGTGATGTTTATCTAATTATAATACAATTTCGATATATTATTTACTATTTTGATTGTTCAATTTTTATTTAAATTAATCAAAATCGAATAGAAACTACAATTGAAACAAAAAAAAAAGTAAAAAGTAAACAAAATAAATAACTAATAATAATAATAATGTAAAATTAAAAAAAATTAAATACTATTCCTGACACAGGTAATGTGTCGGGAAAAAGGTTTTTCCCTGATGCATGTAGACGGCGTCAGGGAAAGGTTTCACAACCCATCGTCTCTCGATGTGAAGAGAACGTCGGTAGATTCCTAGGGGTACACTGACACATAACGAACATCACTAGAAGTACCATTGAGAGATATGAAATGCCGACGCATTTTTGTGGTACGTTGGGGATGGGTCTTCCGACATAGTTGTACCGACGTCAGTCCTAACGTTGAGTAATACATCGAGAGATCTTTTCTTGACGTTTTTTGTAATCTTTCCTGATACTGTAACGCATCGAAAATACACCAATATCTTGTAGTGAGATGTAACTCTATTAACTAGTTAGGTTTCTATTTCATTAGAATGACCTAGGTAAATTAGTCTTAATTATGAGTGTGTTATGAAATCCTATTTGAAAGGGATTGTCCTTTGATTTGTACGAGCAAGAGTGACCATACAGCCGACTCAATAAGCTTATCGTTTTGAGAACAAGACCGAGTGGGGAGCTAGAAACATAATCACACAAGATAAAATTCACTCCTTTCCGACTTAAGGGTAAGTAGACAAGTGTTCCCTTAAATGGTGTCTCCAAGACTTGAACAAAGATCCCTTCCCTTCTCTATAGCACAAGAGAGGTTTTTATAGTTCATTAGTGGGTTGCGGGTATTTAAGGCTAGAAGTAACCTGGAGGTAAGATAGTAAATTTGATCCAGTTAGGTTACCAACACTTGTGAATGACTAACTTACTATTATTAGTATGTAGGAACACAAAAATATATCTATAATGAGAAGAGTTTAGCTGTGAGTCTTTAGTGAAGTGTACATACAATTAACGAATATTGATTAATGTGGTTAATGAGTTTAGCCAATTAATCTCAATAGCTGTAGCTTATGATATGAAGGACCACTAGGTCTTCTTCCTAGCTCTTAAAGGGTAACAAAGTTAATATATATTGGATGTAATTTAAAATGTTCAAATTTATTTAGAAAATTAATATAATGTATGGTGATACATTATAATACAAAGTTTATATTTTAACCAAACTTTATTATATAAATTTAATTACATATTTGAATGAGCTCAAATATTAATTTAATGTGAATCAGGTTCATATTAAAACTATAGATTAAAATTCAATGCTTTACATAATACACATTAAAACTATACATTATGAGAGAAGTTTGTTTATGAATATGATTCATATTTGGATTGAATTAAATATAAGATATTTAATTTAACAATTAATTAATTGGAGAATTAATTAATAATTTACTTTAGTTTAATTTTATTTAGTTAAATTAAAACTATAAATTATGTGAGAGGTAAATGATTTATTGTTTAAATATAATATAATTAATTATTTTAATATTAATTTAATTTAATAAGGAGTTATTAAGGGAACGTGGAATGCCTCCATGAATCCTAATCTCTCCTCAAAAAGGAAAGTAAGTACGCAAGAGGGAGACTGAGTGATACATATAAAAAAAACCTGAACTCTTTGTGCTATCTCTCAAAAGATAAGAAAAACTCTCTCTGTATTTTTTAGAAAATCTAATTAAGGTTGCCACAAACCTTATTTCGAATTACCCAGAGAATAGGAAAAGCTTTAAGTGATGGTGTTCTTCAATTTGGAGTTTTGTAGAATTCGAAGATAACATTGAATGTAAATTTTCTTATCTTTGAATTCTAATTGATCTAAATTTTTATATCAAGCATGCTTAGCCATGATTTATTTTACAGCATGTTGTTTCTAATATTTATAATTATCAATGTATGGGTATTTCTAATTTTTCAATTAAATTGATCACTTTAAAGTTTTGTTAAATTCTTCTGTTGCTAATGACTCTAATCCCTTCAAATATTTGAAAAATAACATGGGTTTTAACAATAGATTTTAATTTTTGAATTTTGAACTTTGAACTTGTAGTTCAACTTTCTTCACTGGACAATCCCTTGTCATGGATGTTAAATGCTTAAGAGTTTTGTTTAATGGTAGATGAGATGAAAATAGCCATTACCCAAGACTTCTATTTCCTTGAAGTTTTTGCCCTTTTGACCACATCTTTCAACCATCCAACATGTTGAATATCCAATCTAATCTGAAGATTTGTTGTTTGAAAGAGATCAATACCTCATCTTCCTACTTAAAATTTTAAATTGTTTCAGATATTTTGGTCTTCTTTCCTTATCCTTGAAGCTCTCAATCTATCATCGCTTCTTGTATTCGTCATCATCTTATTGCTTTTCATCTCTTTTAATTATACAAAGAATAAAATATTTTTAAATGGATTTAGGAATTCTGTTTTTTATCCTAACAAAATACCTCAATATCTTGTGTTTTTTTAGATAAAATAGCCCCAAAATTCAATATATATTATTAAATATTTCCCCTTAAGAGGATGAAAACAGTGAAGATAATCGAATCTTATGTTTTTTTAGATAAAAATTGTTGAGAAGGAATTTTGTACTTATATAGTTCTTCAAATATTGTGTTGAACAGAGAGTTGGAGTCTAAATGTTGAAGATGAAATGTTACAGTTTGGAGATTTAGTAGGTTGAAGATGCAAGGTTGGAGTCTAAACTGTACATATGAAGTTTCAATGGCTTGAAGATGAAATTTCTATTTGAGAATGCGACGTTGGGGTTTGCAGACCATTGACTTGAAGATGAAGAAATGAATTTTTATGTTATGAAGATAGATTGGAGAGTTCTCAATTTTTTTTATTTACTTTTCATATTTAAAATATTAGTAGAAAGTAGATAGTAAACCAAAAAAGTTTAGAGGACGGAGTGTTTGTAGATTTAATTTTAAAAAGTAAAAAATAACCAAATAGTTTTTATATAGTGTCTTCTTTCTTTTGTTTTTTGGGTTTAGTTTCTAAAAATTAAGTTTATGAATACTACTATTTACCCATTGAATTTCTTGTTTGGTTATTTACTTTTAAGGAGTATTCTATAAAATCTAACCAAGTTTTGGAAATGGGAGTTGTAAAAAATAGCAAATTTGATGGAAAGAAATGAAAAATGGGCTTCATTGTCATTTTTCAAAAGTTAGATGATTAATGTAAATTTTAAACTGACATTACGACTTTAAAGAGAAAGCTTTAATGTCGGTTTAAAACCAACAATAATCATCCTCCCCATTTTTAATTGTTTTATTTGGTAAAAAGTGAATTATTTCGCTCTCATACTTTACTCTTTTCTCTCCAAGGCCACACGATTTTTCTTCTCCAAGTCAATTTATTTCCTTCTCTTCTCAATCTCATATCACTAACCCTAAATCTATTCTCCCGATTAGCTGCCACAAAAAATCCTTAAGCTAGTCGTCATCGTGCCTTGTGAGACCCATTTTTAATTTGAGTATAGGAAGTAAAATTCGGCTAAAAGTATTAAAGAAATTGACGTTTGAATAAATCCGTGAAAATGATTAAGCGATAAAATCTTTTATGGTTAGTATAAGTTTTGCGGCTAAGAAGTTAATTCGTGAGGAAGTTTTGAGAAAAGAAAGATCTGTAGTAGAATCTGTAAGTCTAAACACTCTCAAAATGAATTTCGCGTAAGTTAAGTGAAGTTTTAACTAAAACAACTAGGCGTTTGGATAGTCTTCATGATAAGAACCAAAGGTTTCGCGATGAAGAAGTCTACAAGGAAGCCTTGAAGTTTAAGTTCGCGATAAGTGTTCTAAGCGAGTAAAAGTTAGTTAGTTCGCGAGGAAGATTTCTTGTAAAAATATAACTACGTTATAAGGTTATTCACGAGAAGTGTTAAGTGGTTAAAGTTATTTGCGGTATGGAGTTAGGCGAGAAGTAAGATTTAGCAAAGAAATGTCAAATCTGATTTGACAAGGATTAACGTGTAAGATTAAGAAGTTAAAGCATGGCTGGGTTGAGTATTAAAATTACACGTGTAAAGTTTTAAGTAGGAGTTGACAAATTGAGAAGAGTTTAAGTATGACTAAGATAGTTTAAGGGCTCTATAAATAGAGGACTTGGTCATTAAGTGAGAACAAAAAAAATTATTAAGAAAAAGATCTAAAATGTTGCGATCTTGCTTTGGTGAGAAGAAGAACAACAAAATGTTAAGTACAACGATTTGTTCTACGAGAAGGCTCCACGAGAAGAAGGAAGAGGAAGATTTTTGTTAAAAGTGTAGTAAGTGGTTTTCTTCTTAAAAGTTTGGTGATTCTGCTTTACTATTTTGAAAGATGGTTTCAAATGAGAAAAGTGTTTCAAAAAGAGATTTCTATGGAAAGTTTACGTGTTCAAGTATGATTTATAATGTTAAAGCTTGATTTGATGATTACGATTTTCATGCTATGAAATGGTTTTCAAACCATTAGTTGATTCCTTGAGATGACGCTAAATTTTATGTGCACATAAAGAATCGAGGCCACGATGGGGTGTATGGACTACGTGGTGATAAGAAGCTGGCTTATACGTTGAAAGGCGTGTATAAAGCTTAGCGACCTGAGCAACAAGCATGAATCTGCATGTTCTTAGATATTGTTGATATAATAGTTAAACACGAGGTAATGAGACCAAGCGTAAAGAATGATTCAGGATCCTTGGCGAAAGATTACCTATTCAGTAATGTGTGTTTATGTGAAATTGTTATGTTATAAATGTGTTTGTTAAGCATAAAGAAAGGTTTATGTGAGATAAAATGATTTGATGTTATTTATATGAAATGATGTTTATGAAAAGGTATTGCGAAAATGATTTCATAAAACCTTTCTAAGTCTTTTAGACTTATTCCTTAAAAAATTAATCTTCCAAGATCAAGCGTTTAGGCTAAGTAGAGAAGAGGTTGAAGGATTTGTGGCGAGATGACTCTAGACGTTTTGAAAATAGTGAAGCATTGGTTATTTGGTCAAAGTGTTGTAATTATGTATCAAACTTCTATTATTAATAAAGTATACGTTTTTGTAGGTATTTATTATACTTGACGTTTAGGTTGACCACCGTTGTGTTTTGAGTTTTATTGATAGTATAAAAGGAGTTGAGACTAAGATTTTGCGATAAGAAAATTTCAAAGTTGTAACAAACTCACATCCTATTTCTACTATTTTGGCATTATCGTCGCAGTACGGTTGGCGGTGTGACATGCCCAGTTGTGCTTCTACGGCAAGAAATCTCTCCTGTCTAGTCATTTTTGAATCCACCACCGTGCCTAGTCGTCATCGTGTTTCTGTGCAAGAAATCCCTTATGCTCAATCATTTTTGAGTCCACCATTGTCACCACCATCGCGTGCCCAACCACATCTATCATGCAAGCTTGGATCTGGTCTGCTCGTGGTTAGATCTGTGTTCGAAGTGCTGCCCATTGAACACCTTGAACAATTTCAAAGTTGACAATGTAAGTTTCACTTGCTCTTCTTTACGCCATTGATATTAGATATATAAGTACTTTTTGGTTTGGAAATCACTTATTAAATTTACTTTGATTCTTTTCTAGATGATTGTGATTGATAAAATATTATCCCACCAAGTATGTGTATGGTAATAAAAAAACTTGGTTGTTGGATTTGTAAGACTTGTCAGAATGTTTTGAATATTTCACACTTTGGTGTTTGTAGAATGTGTAGAACATGTAGAACTTGTAAGTATCTCATACACTGTTGCGCTATATATTTGATACATATGATATGTTTTAACATTTTTTAACCTTAAAAAAGTACCATAAAGACAGATTTTCTAAAATATAATATGGTTATTATTTAAATTAGTTCAGCTTCAGTCTATTTTTTGGATTGGGTTTTAGTATTTTAACAAAGTTAGGTTCTTAGATACCTTAGTAGTGTGTTTGGTTTTTGGCTAAAATATTTGAGGGTACTACCAGTGACATATATGAATTAAATGACTTTATTTTTTAATTAAGAAATGAAGTGAGATTTCAGTCATATTCATCTTTCAATTGATTCACTAGGAAGGAAACATTATAACTTTAACAAATGTTTATCCTTTTATG
>JBBPDI010082216.1:0-13644 GCA_037974545.1 Cucumis variabilis
AAACTATAAGATATGTGAGAGATATTCATTAAATATGATTTAAATGAAATATTAATTAAATATAATTTAATTAATTAATTAGTTAATTTGATATTTTTATTAACTTAATAGTTTTTAAATTAATAGAATTCTATGATTCTCTCCTACTCCCTAAGGAAGAGAGAGATATAAATACATAAAAGAAAACAAGTTTTTCAACCTAAGACTTTGTTTGCAAATTCTCTTAAAAAATTTTCTCAAAACTTTTTTCCATTCCAATTGGTTCCCACAAACCAATCTCATCGTAGAGGATAGGAAGATCTTCGACAGGTGATGTTTCCAATTCGATGATTTGTAAATTTAGAGACGTCACCAAGAGTAAGTTAGTCTATTAACTAAATCTCTAATCTATAATTTGTTTAAGCATGCTTAACGTTAGTTTAAATTATAAGAAAATATAAGTTCCCAATTAAATTGATCCAAGGTCTATGTAAAATCTTCCAGTGCCAAGGGCTTTTATCCCTTTAATTGGTATCGGAGTCATCTCAATTTTTAATTCAAAATTTTAAATTTTGCATTGGTGAGGTGGGATTTTTGGATTAGGAATGTGGTTTGAAATTGGATGTTTTCTGTAATATTTGATCATAGATTTACTATTTTTTGAATTGATTAAAATGTAAAGGCCCCTACGTTTTTGGGTAATTTTAATTGTAAATGTTATAATTTAAAGTCCAATTTTGGATTTGTGGTGTTTTTTCTGAGAAAAACGGTACCAAATTCATCCAAAACGAACCATCGAAAAGCTTTTAATGGGGCATTTTACGCCACTGCACGAAAACCAAGATGAGAAATAAATTTGTGTAGTACACAATGGAAGAAGATGGCTGATGTCATGATGATGTCATTAGGCACTAGGGTGCGACTTGGCAGCTCGACGACTCGGCTTCAGGTGTTTCACATTCGATCAACTCTAGTTCAACGCAGTTAGCTCCAGTTCATCACCTGGTGTATGGTTTGGTGCCATTTCAGTCTTTTTGGGTTGGTTCTTCATATTTGGGGAGGTTCAAGCTTTTTGGAACTGGTTTGATGCTATTTTTTAGTGGTACAAGTTTTTGGACTCGGTTTGAAGCTTTTTGAAGGTTTTGGAGCTTTGGAAGGAGTTTTAGGATATTTAAAAGCTTAATTATTGTAATTTATTGCTTTATTTTATCATGAGGGCCAATTTTACGGGTTCACTTGTTATTTAAATGCTTTGTGGATATCATTTAGATAAATCTCACCTTAGGTTAAGCATATTCATGCATTTTTATATATTATAAGTGTTATAATGTCTGGTATTAATGCATGGTTGTGAATTTCATGAGTAATTTAAAATATATTGATATTTTAAATATATGAAATTGAATAAGCATGATGCATGACATTATTTAGTTAAATATAATTTGTTATATTTAAATTAATGTATTGTGTATGCTTAATTGATCTTCATGCATGTTTTTTTAAGTATAAGTATTATATTAATTAAGATAAAAATTAATTTACATTGAGCATATTACACTCATAACCTAATATAATTGTTATATTGATGTAATGTTTTATGGTTTATTATTTAATTATAATTTAATTTTTATTAATTAAACCATAATATGCATATTATAGGACTAATTAGTTAAATTTATAATAGTTATAGAATTTGATAATTAGAAACCGACAGCCTATAATAAAGAGTTGCATGCAAACATAAGATCTCAGGATTAATTTGATTTAATTTTAAATTGTTTAAAATTAAATAGACCTAAGATCACATTGATTATAATTATGTATTATTTTAGTTTAATGAAACTAAGTAGGACAAATAAGATTTAAGGTTATAAGGGAACTTCACCAGTAAAATTCTTTCTAAGGCTAAGGTTACTTAAGTTGACAGTTTACGAAACACCTCCTATCTGGGAACTGACTCTGAACCTGCGTTGAATTAATCTTATTTCTATTAGCATAAGATGTCACTAGGTAAATTGAATGGTTCAATACACCTAAAAATTTTAGAGTAAAGTTTTATTATAAGAGTTATAATAAGAATAGACTTACGTAGATTCATTTAGCCGGAATTTAGCTAAGTATAACAAACTCTAAATTAATAGAACATTTTAGTGGGAGAAAAATGGTATATATGATATATTAATTTTTAGTTCGCACGTCCCTAAGAGTTCACACGTGAGATCCTACTCAGATTCGTGTCCCCCTAGGCGCGACCTCTCTTTGGAAAGTGTTTGTATGGGTCAATAACAAGATAAATAGGAGAAATGTTCATAGTAAGTAGGAGAAGGATGCGTGTCAGGGTATCATACGGTCTCCTCCATTAGGTTACACTGTGAGATTTCTATGATCCGCTGTGTGTCGTTCTAGAGCAACCATCCCTCAGAGGGCTTGATTATAGAAGTCAGAACAACGCAAACGCCAAAAATGGATAAGGTTTCTTAGGTTAATCTTCAACATTTGTCTTTCCTTTAGGTAGCCTGTTGAAGCGATGATCTACGCTTTGTTTTAATGGAGGAATGTCCTCCTACCTCTACTCAAAATGCATCCTTGAATGTCAGGGATGCATATAACAATTGGACAAAGGCCAATGACAAGGCGTGCGTCTATCTCTTGTCCAGTATGTCTGACATACTAAGCAAGAAACACGAGACGATAGTTACTGCACGTCAGATCATGGTCTCGCTCCAAGAGATGTTTAAGGGACAGAAAGCAGGAGGGGCAAACGTTGCCCATTCCAAGAGGTTCTAGATAGGTTTATTCTCTAAAACCAAGTTTGCACCTTCATCCTCTGGGCTTAAGGAAATCAAAAAAAAAAAAAACCAAAAAGGATGGAAGGGGAAGCATCCTACTGCTGCTGCTAAGGGTAAAGGGAATACTAAGGTAGCCGATAAGGGAAAATCTTTCCTCTACAATGTGAATGAACATTGTAGAGAAATTTCTTCAATTACCTTGCTGAGAAGAAGAATGAAAAAGAAGGTAAATATGATTTACTTGTCTTAGAAACGTGTTTAGTGGAAAATGACCAAAATGCTTGCATACTTGATTCAGAATCCACTAGTCAGGTTTGGCTTCTTTACAGAAAACTAGCTTCTTTAAGCACCTCGAGGAGGGTGAGATGACACTCAAGGTTGGAACGAGAGATGCCATTTCAGCTCTTATAGTGAGAGATGTTACGTTGTCTTTCAGAAATAAATTCTTGTTTTTAAAAAACATGTACATAGTTCCTAAGGTTAAAAGAAATCTTATATCTATTTCTTGTCTTATTGAAAAATCACAGTGTAACTTTTTCTTTAAATGAAGCGTTCATTTCTAAGAATGGTGTACATATTTGTTTGACTAAGTTTGAAGACAACCTTTATGTATTAAGACCTAATGAAGCAAAAACAATTTTAAATCATGAGATGTTTAAAACTACTAATACTACAAATAAAAGGGAAATAATTTTTCCTAATAACAATACCTATCTTTAACATTTAAGATTAGGTCACACTAATTTCGATAGGATTTCGAGATTGATAAAGAATGAAGTTCTAAATAAGTTAGAAGATGATTCATTACCTCCATGTGAATCTTGTCTTGAAGGAAAAATGACTAAAAGGCCTTTTACTGGAAAAGGTTATAGAGCCAAAAAGCCCCAAAAACTTATACATTCAGACCTCTATGGTCCGATGAATGTAAAAGCTAGAAGAAGTTTTGAATACTTCATCTCTTTTAGAGATGATTATTCAAGGTATGGTTATTTATACTTAATGGGGCATAAATCTGAAGCTCTTGAAAAGTTCAAAGGGTATAAGGCTAAAGTTGAAAATCTATTAACTAAGAAGATTAAAATACTTCGATCTAATCGAGGTGTAGAGAACATGGATTTTAGATTCCAAGACTATATGATAGAGCATGAAATCCAATCTCAACTCTTAG
Organism: Cucumis variabilis; assembly: GCA_037974545.1. NCBI lineage: Eukaryota > Viridiplantae > Streptophyta > Magnoliopsida > Cucurbitales > Cucurbitaceae > Cucumis > Cucumis variabilis. Next base: position 3,937 of record JBBPDI010082216.1, read on the forward strand.
CACCTAGTACACCTCAACAAAATGATGTATCAGAAAGGAGAAATAGAACCTTATTAGACATGATTTGTTCAATGATGAGCTATGCTCAATTCCTAGCTCATTTTCGGGGTATGCAGTAGATACTGCAATTCATATCTTGAATAATGTTCTCTCGAAAAGTGTTTCTAAAATACCTTTCGAGTTATGGAGAGGATGTAAATCTAGTTTAAGGCAGTTTAGAATTTGGGATTGTCCAGCACGCGTGTTAGTGGCAAATTTCAAGAAGTTGAAACGCCTTCAAGGTTATGCCAATTTGTTGGTTACCCTAAAGGAACGAAAGGTGTTTATTCTTTGATCCACAAGGAAATAGAGTGTTTGTATTGACAAATGCTACTTTCTTAGAAGAAGACTAGATGAGGGATCATAAACCACGAAGCAAATTAGTATTAAGTGAAGCTACTGATGAACCAACAAGGATTGTTGATGAAGCCGATCCCTCATCAAGAGTTGATGAAACCAATCCCTCATCAAGAGTTGATGAAACCAACACATCAAGTTAGTCTCGTCTTTCTCAATCGTTGAGAATGCATCGATGCAGTAGGAGGATTGTATCACAACCTAACCGTTACTTGGATTTAATTGAAACTCAGGTTGTCGTACCAGATGATGGCGTTGAGGATCCATTGTCCTATAAATAGGAAATGAATGATGTAGACAAAAACCAATGGGTTAAAGCCAAGGACCTTGAAATGGAGTCTATGTACTTCAATTCAGTGTGGGAGCTTGTAGATCTACTTGAAGGGGTAAAACCTATAGGGTGTAAATGGTTCTATAAGAGAAAGAGAGAATTAGCTAGAAAGGTACAAACCTTCAAAGATAGGCTTGTAGCAAAAGGGTATATACCTAAAGGGAAGGGATTGGCTATGAGGAAACTTTTTCTCCCGTTGCTATGTGAAAGTCTATAAGGATTCTCTTGTCTATACTCACATTTTATGATTATGAAATATGGAAAATGGATGTCTAGACTACTTTTATGAATGGTAATCTTGAAGAAAGTATCTTTATGTCTTAGTCCGGAAGGGTTCATAACGCAAGGTCAGAAGCAAAAGGATTGCAAGCTGAATTAATCTGTTTAAAACAAGCATCCAGATTATGGAACATTAGGTTTGATACTGCGATCAAATCTTACGGTTTTGATCAAAATGTTGATGAACCTTATGTATACAAGAAAATCAACAAAGGTAAAGTAGCTTTCTTAGTACTTTATGTGAATGATATCCTTCTCATTGGTAATGATGTAGGACACCTAACTGAAGTTAAAACATGGCTAGCAACTCAATTTCAAATGAAATATTTGGGAGAGGCACGATATGTTATTGGGATCCAAATAATAAGGGATCTTAAGAACAAAACGCTAGCACTGCCTCAGGCAACCTATATCGACAAGATGTTGGTTTGATATTCAATGCATAACTTTAAGAAGGATTTATTACCTTTTAGGCACGAGGTCTACTTGTCTAAGGAACAGTGTCCTAAGACACTTCAAGAAGTTGAGGATATGAGACGTATTCCCTATACCTCAACTGTGGGCAGCTTAATGTATGCTATGCTTTGCACTAGGTCAGACATTTGTGAAAGGATAAAAGCTCATGGCAGCGGAAGATTTTATAGAACCATTTCTCATATTTAATTTGAAAATCTTAAAATACCAGTACATTGACAAAAATAATTAATAAACTAGTTTTTTTTATTAATACTTAAAGGCTAAACATGCTTTCTAATTATAGATTAGAGAAAGAACAACTTACTTGTTTGAAGTCTCTGAATCTATAAAGTAAATCTCCAAATTGGGATATCACCCGTCGAAGACCTTCCTATCGAAACCAATTGAGATGGAAAAAAGCTTAGAGATTTTTTTAGAGAAACTATTTTGCAGAAAAGAAAAATTATTAGTTGAAGAAAAACTATTTTCTTTTGTGTATTTATAATTCTTTTTCCTTCATCGAGTAAGAGAGAATCATGAGATTTTATTAATTTAAAAAATATTAAATTAATAAAAATTTCAAATCTACTAATTAATTAAATCATATTTAATTAATATTTCATTTCGATCTTATTTAATTAATATCTCTCCAATAACTTATAGTTTTATATGAATTTAATTAAATAAAATAAAACCAAACTATTAATTAATTCTCCAATTGATTAATAGCTAAATTAAATATCTTATATTTGACGTAAATTACATGTAAATCATATTCAATATATGTATATAATTCACATTAAATTAATATTTGAACTCATTCAAATATTTTATCTCCCATCAAATTAATTTTGAATCATATTCAAAATTAAATTTATATAATAAATTTTTATATACTTTAAATTATAATGTATCACTATACATTAAACTAATTCCCAAAGGAATTTTGAGCATTTCAAATTACAACCAATATAAATAAATCTCATTACCTTTTACGAGCTAAGAAAGAGACTTAATGGACCTACAGATTAAAATCTACAACGATCTGAAATTAATTGGCTAAACGCATTAACCATATTAATCAATATTTATTAACTATTTGTACACTCCACTAAAGACTCACAATTGAACTTTTCTCACTGTAGATATATTTCTGTGTTCACAGATATAGACCAATAACAGTAAGTTAGTCATTCACGAATGTTTGTAACACTAGCTAGATCAAATTACCGTTTTACCCCTAGGTTACTTCTAATACTTAAATACTAGTGCTCCTCTAATGAACTACCTGTTTATGGTTCAACCCAGGGTTAGACCACTAGATGATGGTTAAAATTATTCTCAAGTATCTTTGGAGAACGAGAGACTACATGCTTTTATATGGAGCCAAGAATTTGATCCTTACAAGATACATTGACTCTGATTTCAAAACTGATAAGGATTCTAGAAAATCCATGTCTGGATCAGTGTTCACCCTGAAAGGAGAAGCATTGGCTCAAGAAGTTCCTACATGATTTGGAAGTTGTTCCAAACATGAACATGCCTATCACTTTATATTGTGATAATAATGGGACACTAGCCAATTCTAAAGAACCTCACAGCCACAAACGAGACAAACACATAGAGAGGAAGTATAATCCAATACGCGAGATTATGCAACAAGGGGATGTGATCGTCACCAAGATCGCTTCGAAGCACAACATTATTGATCCATTTACGAAAACTCACATTAAAGTGTTCGAGGGTCATCTAGAAAGTCTAGGTTTGCGAGATACATATATTAGGTAATCTAGGGCAAGTGGTAGATGAGTAATGGGTATGAGAATGGTTTAGTTTATTGTATTTGAATATATACTTTTTTATGTAATATACTTGTACATTTATCATTTCCAATGATTGAAGATTATTTTATTATGTACATCCCATAGAGACTGGAGTTTTTAGTCCAGGTGGGAGTTTGTTAGGATTTATGTCCTAAAATTCTTAGATAGTAAATATAATCATTGATTGTTATTAATTAATAAAATGTTATTATTATTATTTCAATAAGTGTTATTGATTAGCTTTGTCTTAATAACCAAAATCCAATATACTAACATCTTAAGTTGCTTAATGAATCTTGAACAGTATGTAGATACATACAGGGATCAATATTCGAGATCAGCTTAATGGGTCTATAGTATAGGGATAAGGCTGGGTACCTTATCCTGGTAACACTATGGATAAGGCTAACTTTGTATTTGATACAAATGCAATGATCCAACGCGTTCTATATAATAAGGATATTCTCTATAATGAGTTTGCATAAGACTGGACCACGAAATAGTAATCACTAGATGAACTCCGTAACTAGTTTGGTTTTTATTTCATTAGGATGATCTAGGTAACTTAGTCTTAATCTCAAGTGTATTATGAACTTAGGGTCACGAGGGATTATCTTTTGATTTGTACAGGTGAGAGTGATCAGATTGTCGACTCAATATGCTTATCATTTTGAGAACAAGATCGAGTGGAGAGCTGAAAACATAATTACACAAGATAGAAGTCACTCCACTACAAGAATTTGTCTTTGCAAATGGAGAAAAACGTGGACAGTTCTTATGGAAAATGTCGGTAGAGCTATTGCTGATTTTTTTTTTGTGTGGACACGTCGCGTGGCTGAAACATCGCAGTCTTTTCCTTTGCTCACATTTTTTATTTTACGAGAGAAAAAATGCTGATGCAAATAAAATCATGGCCAAAAAACATATTTCTGGCCACAAAAAACACGTCGGCAGAAAAGTATACCTGCCCACGATCATCTTCACATTGGTAAAAATATATTTTCTGGCCATGAAAAAAATCGACAGAAAGGTATTTTTGCTCATGATCATCATCACATTGACAAAAATACATTTTTTGGCCACCAAAAAAACGTCGACAGAAAGATATTTTTACCCACAATTATCATCACATCGACAAAATAAACTTTCTGGCCACGTTTGTTTCGTAGGAAGAAAGTGTTTCTACCAACGAAAAGAATTTTATCGACAAAAATAAAAATTTTTCCTACCCTAAATTTGTCTATAATTAATATTTGTTTCTTTCTTCCCATGCACCGAACATCGTCAGAGCTTTCTAATTGCCAACATATTTCTAGCCACACAAAGAACATGGCAAAAACGATTTTAATTATTTTTCGCATTTATTATTAATAGTATTTGCTTATAAATTAAATTTCAAATATAAAATGAATTTCTTGCCTATAACAAAATATATTGAACACTACAACAAAAAATTTAAAACTGAAAAATTATTTTAAACCTAAATATTTTGTCAAAATATAATAATCCATAATTCAACAATTTGTCAAAATATGACACAATAATTCTATAGTGTGCTAAAGTTGTTGAGCTATATTAAATTTCATTTTGGCATACCCAAATGAACAAAAAAAATATTAAATACACAAAAAATGGTTAGCTTAGTCAGAAAGTCTAAAAAAAAAATATTCCTGCTCCTTCAAACTACACAAACTTGAAAAGAAGTACATTAAAATGAATAAGTCTCGTGCGATTTTGAAACTAAAATCTAATTAAAAAATGTGCAAAGTGTTTAACTCTCAAAGCTGAGCTACAAAACAAGTTTCAAATCATCTAAAAAGTGTCTTACTTCTACAAATCATCCAAAAAGCTAAAAAAATGTCATATACTTTAACATGTCATGTATGTTTTAACGCATATCCAAAGATCTAAGAATGTCATAGTTTTCCAAAATGACAAGCTTAAAGTCCTAAAGAAAGTTAAGGTTCAAAACAAGATACAATTAGCCTATGTGTCTAAGTGTCCAAGTGTCTAAGTGATACTTTTACAAACCATCCAAAAACATGCATGATTGACTATCGTAACTGCAAGATAGCCACACGTAATAATTGGCCTATATGTCTAAAGAAAGTTAAGGTTCAAACAAGATACAATTGGCCTATGTGTCTAAGTGTCCAAGTGTCTAAGTGATACTTTTACAAATCATCCAAAAACATGCATGATTGGCTTCGTAACTGCAAGATAGCCACACGTAATAATTGGCCTATGTGTCTATGTGTCTAAAGAAAGTTAAGGTTCAATCAAGATACAATTGGCCTGTGTCTAAGTGTCCAAGTGTCTAAGTGATACTTTTACAAACCATCCAAAAACATGCATGATTGACTACCGTAACTGCAAGATAGCGACACGTAATATTGTAACATGCTTTAACAATATAATTTCTTAAATTTTAGTTTAGAAAAATACCTAAATGTTCGAAGGTACATCCTCTTCCTTTCCTAGATCCAATTTTTTTTTTTAATGTTAGTCTACCTTTGTTTCCATTTTGCAAGCTTATTTGTTAACTTTTTATTTGTTTCTTTAAGGTATGTCATATCATTCTTCTCTTTCTCACATGTAGATAACACATTACTATCCAACAATTCACCACTTTTTAGGTTGACAGTTTGCATTGAATGACTCCCTAATATAATTTCATATGCCTTTGCACTAGAGATAGTTTGAACACCAGCTTCAGTGGACTCTGCAATGATTCGTTGCATTTCCAACTATATGAAAGATCTAGTTAGATTAAATATATTGAATAACACATGAATTTACTTAGTCATGATAAAATAAACTTACATATGCATCTTTGGCCTTATCATTGATCCACCTTCTTTTTTACGAAAATGTGTTTCATGGAATACCTCTACCTCATCAACATCACAATATTTTTTCTTTTTCTATAAAAAGAATAGAATTAAGATTAAAAAAAGAGTCATACAATAGTAGAAAAGATAATTACAATGCATCGTACCAATTCATGTAGAACTTGAAGGAATGACTTTGTCCCAATGATAAGGTTGAACTTGATAGCAGCATGACTTCTTTTGTTTGTCTTTCATTTTTTCTAATTGAAGTAGTTATAAGAACAAGTACACCATATTCATGTAAACAATTTGTTGAACTAAGAAAAACATACCTTCCATGTATCGGTTTCCCATCTATCACACATAATGTTCCAATCTTCATGTGTTATCCTGTATGGTGGATTGGCACGAGCTTCAATAGGATCATCAAATTCACAGTAATCTTTGTGCAAACCTGCTCTAAATTATCTAAAAGTATTCTACATCTTTTCTTCCAAGTATTTTCTCATAACCATGTTAGTGGGATCAAATTAAAAATGTGTCGCATATTCAATCATATATGTATAAATGAACTGCTTTTACATTTAAAATAGTATAAGAGCGTATGAAAGAAATATAAATGTACCTCCAACCGATCAATCACGAGCTCTCTTACCCTATAGGTATCGCCTTCTAGTTCTCACAAGTTAACGAAATAGTGTTTCCTACTGCAGTACGAATGACTAACGTAATTTTAAGGGCAAAAGGGTTTTCCTTCCTCTTCGTTAATCTCTATCTTAATCTTTCCATGCTTTTCTACAAACTTGTCCATTTCTATGTTTTGACCGTACCCTCTCGCACCTCTTCCTCGCTTTTTAGTTCGTGATTGAGATGCTAAAAGTAAAACAAATTTGAGATAATTTCAATAACGTATAAAAAAATACTTAGATATCATATTAATATTTGATGGACTGGAAGGATCGATTGGTGAAATGTTTATTGTTCAACTTTAGTCAATGCTAATTGTGTTTGATCTGGACGTATCATTACGCTGTAAAATCAATTATTACTGGTTAGACTTTAAAATAACACGTCATAAGTAAATTTATTAAATATATAATAATACCATTTATTCATTACCATCTGAATCTATAGATTCTAGTTGTTCAGGTTCGCCATGTATAAAGTCATCATCAATTGGGGATTGATCTTTGATTATCTATCTCTCAATGATTAACAACAGTAGGTTCAATGTTGCATTTACAATATGGAATATCATGTATGGATTCATCGACCCCAATTGAACTAGATGCTTCTAACAACTCAAGTCTATCATCTTCTAATTCTTAAACTTCTGGGACATCCCTTACTTTTTTATTTTGGAAAATTTGCATAGTTTTTCAATTATTACAGAGTTTTGGGTCGTCAATGTGGAAAACTTGCACAGCTTGAGTAGCTAATATGTATGGATCATTAGTGTACCAGAAATGAGAAACATTGATTATTTTAAACTCTAAATCACAACGAAATTTGTTCTTCTTGACATCCGTGTCAAACCAATTACATTTAAAAATACATACACATCTACACTTAGGATATTTTAAGTTCAATACCTCTTGCCATACACCATAATAATTTGTTTCATCAACTTTGGTTTCTCCATATATTTCAAAATGCCTCGACTTTTTTAAAACAGGTTCTAGTCAAATAGTAATGATTCGAAGCACCTCTTTTTACACTATTTTGGAAACCCAAGGACTCAATCGTATGAATATGTAAAATAAAGAATTTCCAAATTACTATCATGTATTACAAATTACTATAAAGTAGGAGGGTTTTCAATGCGAGATCTAAAAACATATCTCTCCGTGGTACTAGTAGTAAGTACTATATGGTTCAGGGATTCAAGAAACTTATTTTCTTTCAATAAGAAGATTCAGAATTAAGGTAAGGAATAACAAATATGAAAATAAGGGCCTCTATTTAGAAAATTTGTAAAAACAATTCGATGGAATAATGAAAGAAAGCAAAATCCTTCGAATTGCATCATATTAGTCCATTATATTATATTGACAATTTCAAAAATCTATTCATACTATGATCATAGTATGATGGCAGTCGGGCAAGTATGCTCATACCGTTCAGGAGTCCTAAACCAACTGTTGCTTGTAAAGTATGTGCAACACCCCGAACTTCAAGGTAATATTTTTACCTTGCTTTGTGTACTATATCAAATTGTAAAGATTTTAAGTTCTAGGGGTGTATTTTTGCATTTTAGATTTGTTGGGAAAGAAAGGTAATAAGGATTTAAAAAATATAAGAAATAATAATAATAATAATAATAATTATTATTATTATTATTATTATATTAAAAAAAATGGAATTTCCCTTCTTCTTCAGGCGTGAAAGCCCCCCCCATCCTTCTTTCTCTCTTCCTTGCCCTAGACCACGTCGGCAGCCCCCATCTCCCTCTCTTTTCCGTTCACGCTCAATCGGCCGCCACTTCAATCTTTTCCCTTCTTCCTTCTGTCCGACGACGACGCTACCGCCAACCCATCGCCTTTTTATCTTCTCTGTTCGACTGAAAAATGAAACCGGCCATCGTATCTCATCTGCGTGTGGCCATCGTCCAGATCCAGTCGTGTGTAGCCCTCCAACCCTTCTGCACTGTCGCGGTGTTCATCCCTCTCCGTCCACCTTCCTCCTCTCCGATTTGTCTTCGTTCTGTAAAGTGCTGCCACACCCGTTTGCACGTAACTCGTCTGGCATCTGCACCGCCATGCTCTGCTTCAAGTGATAGGGAACATCACCGACTGACCAAAAATCTCATCGGCGTTGGTACCTAGTTGGAGCTACTGTCATCGGGACCCGCACTGCTACATCTCTCTATCTGTCGATCGTAAGGCAGTCGCATATCAATCCTCTTAGCTGTGAACCACAAGCCGACCTACACTCTAATCTGTTTGCACAATCTTTTTCGTTTGGGTTCGATCATTGCTGCAACTATTTTGGTGGTGAGTTCATTAGTAAGGAGAAATTGTGGGTTCAGTTGTTTTCGTGTCTATCGTTAAATGTTAACTGTCAGACTTAATCACTGGAAAAATGCTTAATTCTTGAAGGTACACTTTGAATGAAGGAAAGAATCCTTGATTTTCCAAAGGGTTGAGGTGGAGTTTGACTTTCCATCGGCTTGGGTAAGTTGCCAATTTCACAATTGAGTGAATTAGTTAGTTGAAGTTAATTAGAGAGATGTTACTTTCCGTTTGATACTATTTAGGTTGTGGTTGCTGGAGTTAATTAGAGAGATGTTGATTTCCGTTTGATACTATTTAGGTTGTGGTTGCTGGAGTTAATTCGACCAAGGGATTTTGCATAAGAATTTAGGTAAGGGATTTTCTACTGGACCCACTTGTAATCTTGAATGTAACGAAAGGTGTTGATAAATTTAAATATAGAGGCAATGATGGTTGTGGTTTGTACTCTTGAATGTATACCTATTGTTTCTTGTGTGTTGTGTTCAACTGGAAAATATATATCTATGTATGGATGGATGTGGACTGGCACTTGGATTAAATTGTGGTGTATGACTGAATAGATAATTGTTCATATACGG